>CAEFZY010027171.1:0-53815 GCA_903066815.1 Brachyrhaphis roseni
CTCTGTGCTCTCCGTGTTGTCCTGTCCTCCCCTTGATTGTTCCCAGGTGTGTCTCGTTCCTTGATTACCCTCTGTGTATTTAGTCCCACCTGTATCCTTTGTTCCTCGTCGGGTCCTTGTCTATGTTCGTCAGTCTGTTGCCTTCTCCACTCGTTTGCCGTGCGCTACCTGCATTTAGCCTCTGTGTTCTGCTCAGCAGTGCTGCCACGGTTGTGGAATATCTGTTACTTGTTCATTTATCATTAAATCATCATCACTCGGTATCTTACCTGGGTCTCCAGCGTCTGCCTCACCTCCACCACCACACTTCATGACAAATGCAACCCATACATAATATGGAAAATGTTTCCTCTGTTGACACCCTGAATAAATATGCAATTGGACTTTTCAAGTAGTAATTTTATTTCTTGGCTCTCCAATAAAATATGGCTGCCCTTCATGTTTAATTATGAATTAAATGTGACAACCATATTTTTGGTTCAGTTCCTCTGATTACAACCAGATTTGAAGAATTAACAAACACTTAAATAAAACCTAAAAATAGGATGAACGCTAAAAAATAGGATAGATTTTATTTGAAAACTAGCAACATGGAGGAGATTTTTATCTATGATTGGTTTTCCAAATGTAATTTTTTTTTCTTCCTAAGGTATTACTAACATTGAGAACTGAGCATACATATTTGCTAGGTATAGAATTAACTTTGTCACATGTGTTTTATTTTGGTTTATTTGTCTGTTTTGTTAGAATACAAATCACTCCTGTTCAGACATGTGAAAGTATTACATAGCAATACTTTCACTAAATGGAGTCTACTGTTTCTCAGCTGAATGCATTTCATTTAGTTTATTCTCCCAGTTACTATCTGTGACCACCTTTTGTTAACAACAGAAAGTAATCACATATATCACATAAAGATGGTCAGGTCTCAATTGATTTGATCCAACCATTTAGTATTAGCAGAGTAATAACACTGAAAAACATCTCACACACAAGTTTCATTAAGTTGAAGGATTTATCTAGATGTTTTTTTTAATACATATCTGAATTCTGTACAGAAACAATCTTGAACTCTACCTTATGATAAAAGTGTAATAAATCTCCTGCAATTGCTTAAGTCTCTCAGCCATGGATTGATGAATTAATTATTCGCGTTGTCTCTCCACAGGTCGTGTGTTTGTTTTAGACCCGAGGAGCTTGCAGGGCTTTGGGGAACCAGAGCAGGCGTGTGCCTCACAAAATGCCCGCTTGGCGTCAGTGGAAGAGCTCCGTCAAGCCGTGGTGGAGTGCTTCTTCTCTCACTGCACCCGTGGGTGGCTCTATGGAGGCACGGTGGGGTAAGAAAATAAGCATTTACCTTCCCCGCCTTTGAGGGGATGAGCAGGGAGATTTCTGGAGATGATCAAAGCTCCCCTAAGTGTGTGCGCCGCCCGTACGTGTGAGGGAGGTTACAGGAATGGGTGAAAGAGGAAAGGAAGCAGAGGGAGCGCTGTCTGTTTTAGCAAGTGTGGGAAGAGACGAGTGCGACACATTTCAGGGAGGAGAGAAAAGGCAGGGAGCAAAAGACGGAGAAAGGCTCCTCTGTCTCCTCCTGAGGGATGAGGGAATTCTGAGCCGGGGTGTCATGTCGACAACTGCCTCCATTTACGCCCCACATCTCCACAGCAACGTGAGATGCTGCTTTCATCCCCCCGAGAGACAGAAACAGATGCATGTTTGATTTAGGAGGGAGACAGGTACAGTGATAGATGGTTGACAGCACGCACAGTTACTTAGGTGGGAAGAGGAGATCCAAGCTCTTACAGTAGGTTTTGGGTTATTTGGTTCAAATATAGAGAAAAGTGACAAAACTCATGTGGAAAGATGGAAGCAATGTATCATGATGTATCACTACAGCGGTGACAGACATAATGCTCAGCATGTTTTAATTTCATAAATGATCTGCTATTAAAAGTTGCTTTGTGGGTGTGATGGGAGGTTGAATTTCATTTATTAGAGTCATCAAAAGATGAATTTTTGTCCAGAGATGTTTGTTTTATTAATCTATTTACACCTAAAGATTTACACCTTTTTTGGGTTAGTTGAACAATCACTGCTCTTGAGTTTTTTTTGTTTTTTCTTTGTCTTCCTAACTTTTTGTCAGTGGTGCGAACTTTCTTTCTTTTTTTCTCCTTGGATCCATCACTATTATCTTACAGTCTTCACTGAAACATTGTCAGAGTTTTTTCTGGTGTGTTGCTATAAACAAATGCCATTCAGGCTAACTCCCATACATTAACATCGTCTTCTTACTTCTCCGTCACTGCAGGTCACTATTGTGTGTTGCTCCTGCAACACTATATTTCATACATACAAATGTAAACCTTTTGGTTTCACATGTAGCATGAAGGTAATAATTTGACAAGTAGCTCTTTGTGTATGTGATAAATGTTACTTTCTTTAACAGATGCTTGCAGGTTTAAAGGTCAAGGTTTTACCAGTCTGTTTTTCTTTTCTGTATCTATTCTCTGTTTTCTGTCACTTAATGCTGATGAAACATGAGCCATAAATAACACTTCTTCTCCAGACACATTTTTCCCAATCGTTTGATTAGTTCAGTTGTACTCAGACTCATATATGTCAATATCAACACTTACTTACTTCTAAGTTTTCATTTTCAGTTGTATTTAGGCTGGTAGTAAATGATACATTAATTTCCATGCCCGAAAGCAGAAAATATCCCCTGAAAATGATTGAAATACTGAAACTTGTTTAAACGTAAAGAGAGCAAGCATATTCAGACTGAGAATGCAGTCGAAAGCTGCTGAGGAGCCACAATGTTACACGTAAAATACCTAAACGAGTAATCAGGGAAAGATGCAGTGACCAACAAAAGACGGCAAAGATTTTAGTTCAAATTTGCATGGAAGTGCCTTTAAGTTTTAGAAGAGCTTGATGTATCTAGCATAAAAAAATACAAGTTTTGTAATTTAACTTTATTTTTATTTTTATTTCTGGTGTGACAACAGCGTATAATTTCCCTTCCTCTTCACAACTATGAATTACTTTGTTGTATCACAAAAAGTCTGATTAAAATACACTGATGTTTTGGTTCTCTCTATACGGAGAGCCATTTCTGCCAAAATTAATTAAATAAATGAATGAATATCTAAATAAATATGAATAAATACATGTATAAATAACTAAAATAATATACAAGTAAATTAATAAATATTTAAAGACGACTTATTTGTAAATAACTGTACAAGCAAATATAGTAATAATAAATAAACAAATAAATAAAAATAAGGTATTTATTGCAAAGGTGATTAAATTAAGAAGCCAATTAATTATATGTTTATTTATTTATTTATTTAATTTTCGCTGAAATAGGCTCTCCATAGTAATGTGAAACCATTTGTGTGTCTGTCTGCAGGACGACAGTTTGTAATGCCGAGGGGAGTTCACTGAAGGCTGTTAAGGTGAAGACAGAAAATGCTACAGAGGACACTGCACACCTGAGTGCCTTCTGCATGAAAGATAAAGGTCAGTGGTGTAAATGTTTTTATAATGATACACCAAAACCGGTTGTTTTCAACTCTCTTTGTGATATTTACTGTGCTTTCTTTTTGGGTGTATGTATTTGTTCTGGTAAAGCTAATGAGTGTTTCTGATCAAACTTCAACCATAAAGGAATACAAGCATTACTTAACATGAACAACAATGCAGATACTTTTTGACTTTAATATTTTTGTACACATTTTCACAAAACAAACTACTTTTTAATTCATCCTAATATTGACTTGAGTGAAACATATCGTCATTTATATCACTTTGAAGAGAGTAATCTGTGTTTTATATCATCTGTGTCATTTTTTGATGTTGGTAGCTGTGACCTGTGGGGATCCTCCATCGTTCCCCAACGCCCGTCTGCAGGATCACTCAGGGTTTGAGATGGGAGACGAGCTGCTGTACACGTGCACGCCTGGTTACGTGATGCCCAGCGATCACTCTGCCTTCAGCCTGCTGTGTGACAGCTGCGGCGAGTGGTACGGGACTGTGCAGATTTGTATTAAAGGTAAAAAAATTTACATTTTAGATGGCTTATGGAAGGTTTTAAAATATTAAGGAGCAAAAACCAACCAACTCTGAGCAGACAGTTAGTCTGTTGGATCTGCCATGTTTATTGCTTTGTTTTTTAAATGGTTTCAAACATGAGGATTTAAAAGATGATTTATGAATGACAAACCTGTTCCAGGCCTGTTGTAGCTGATATTAACTCTGCAGACTGTTGTGGAAATTTTTCTTTAACAAAGAGTGAGGAAAAACTGTTTCAAAACACAAATGAAACAGTCCTCACCTGATGATGCAAGTTATTAAGCTCCTTACGGATCCGGTCGGTCAGCAGTCGCAGGAATGAGACCTTGGACTCCCCTCGTTCAATTTGGAGGTGGACTGAAGACAAAGTCCTCAGATTGGTCAATACATCCGATCTCTTGTTGCCCTCGACCTCTCCAACTCGCCGGATCCTGTTCGTGACGCCAAACTGTTGTGGAAATCCTTCTTTAGCAAAGAGTGAGGAAAAACTGATCCAAAATCCAAAGAACCAGAGAAAGAATATGTTCTTAATTGGTATTTATTTGAAGGCTCTACAGCGTTCGAAGTCTCTGCTCACTGATTGCAGTCAGGAGAAAGAGCCTTGAGCAGAACACAGCTTACAGTTTTATAGAGAGAGTTTCATTACATTCACATAGTTTGATAATTTACTTGGTTACAGAACAGACAGCAAGCACACGTATCTTCTTCCACTAGGGAAGTCAAACACGTCATGAGGGTACATAGAAGAAACTATTTAATAACTTTATTGAAAGGCCAGAGAAACCTCTTAGGAAGACTTCTTCATGAGCATGTGCATTATACAAGAATCATTATACTGTTATGCATTGTTGTACTTATAATCATGTGGGGATCTTAGAATTTTCCTCTACAAGACTCATGCAGACTGCCCAATCTTAACATGAAATATATAATTTAATACGATGTAGTTCTAAATTTGATTGTCTTGTCATTCTATCTTTAGGTGCAACTGAAACCCAAGTAGACTATGAAGACAAGTTTGAAGATTCCTATGAAGAAACAGATCATAATCATGACAGTCAAGAAGACATATTCAGAGATACTTCTCAAGATGGGAAGGGGATTCTGCAGCAGCAAGAAACAAAATTTTGGGTCAATGTAGAAGAGGATCACCAGGATCGCCATGAAGTGCACGGTATTGGAGTAAAGGTGATTAATAACAGTAGAACCTTTGGAGGAACTGTGAATAAAGTAGCAATGAGAGAGGAAGATGCTTTCACGGTCCATCCCAGGTTTGAGCAGGACAGTACCAAGTTGGTCCGGACTGGTGCAGCTTCAGCCACGAAGGAGCCTGTTTCTCTTCTCTCCCAAAAACACATGTTCTGGTTCCCCTCTGAGGCTTTCCAGGAGGAGGTACTGCCCATTTCCAGCGACTCAGTCACACAAGCAACACAGAGAGCTTCTGGTGCCCGGTCTGAGGAGAGCAAAGAAAACGAGAGCCAAGAAAGGCTGGAAAGCACCGACTCTGTCGATGAGGACGATCATGACAATCATGACGATCAAGATGATCATGATGATCCTGATGATGAGAAAGACAGAAATAAAGATCAAGATGATAAAATACATGAGGATCCTGGTGATGACAAAGATGATAATGATGATCATGATGACGACCGCCGTGATGACCTGGACGTCCATGAAGACGACCGTATCGATGATCACAATGATCACGACCGTACCAATGATCACAGTGATCATGATGATCACGATGATCATCATGATCACGATGATCATCATGATCACGATGATCATGACAGTCGCCAGGAAGAGGATTTTGATGACAATGTGAAGCAACCGACTCACTATGACGACTCGGACAGACCTGATCGGAACAGAGACGATGATGATCATGATGACCATTATAACGTGGGCAAGCACGAAGACGGCGGTGATCGCACCAAAGAATATGATGATCGTGATGATGCATATGACGATCACCCAAGTCAGGAGGATCATGACGATGACCAAGGGGACAATGATGGAGAACATTCTGATAATTCAGAGGAACATCCAAAAAGTGACGATCATGATGATGGAGAGGAACATTACGATCACGATGAAGACGACATTCACGATGATCGTGATGACAAAGATGAGGAGAGCTATGACGATCATGATAGCCATGAAGACGATTATCATCACCCACATCTAATCATTTCTGTAGCCAATGACCAGTTGCCAAACATCACCCAGAGGGAAGCAGGAAGTAAGAGCTCTAAAGATAATACTTGGCTTGATGGATATCCTGTTGATCTATTTGACACAGAAAATAGTGATTCCACAAAAGGGGAGATGGGAACCAGTATGGCAAAGACAACTGGCAAACCCAACAATGTGGAAGAACGTAAACGGGTTCCTCATATCAGTTTGTCAGACGGAGATGAATACTTCACTATGGCACCTAAATCTGACCAAGGGAGGGAGAAGAAGAACTGGCCTGGCTCCAGGACTCCAGCTACCTCATCTGATCATTCAGAGCGTTCAAACTCCCCCTCAAACTTCGACACCCTGGATTACGACACACAACAAGTTGCTCCCACCCACTCCTGGCTGGACGACCTCACTAATCACCCCTTCCTCGATCATGGCCCAGCTCCCCCGGTGCATGATGGGAACACATATCCTGGAGTGATAGAGGAACACACTGTGGACAATCTGCCAGGTATGATGGGTGAGATGGAAGGAGAGAAGAGGAAGACGATCTGTGTGGGTGAGGACTGTCCGCCCCATCCTCCAAGCTCAACCACCCAAGGGGCGAAGGTGGCAGCCATCATTGTGGCGGTGTGTGCCGTGGCCACCGCAGTCATCATTGGAGTTTGGTGTTACAGACGGAAACAGCAGAAAAGTTCGCTGTACGAGATGAACGGAAAAGGTCAAAGCCAGAGCAGACAGGGCCAACAGATAGAGATGCAGCAGAAAGTGTAGGAATGGAGAATGAGGACGTTAATGAAGAGCAGAGACATTTAAAGATAGAAGAATTAAGATAAACAAGAGGAATGAACTTCCCTACAACATGTTAGACACTACTGCAGGTGTGAACACTTTGGGTTTGATAACTAGCTGCATTTCTGCTTCAATGAAAAAAGCCTTGCTGAGTTAGCTATAAATATACCCACATATTATTACTTTAAAACTTCTGCTTGTAGCTGGATGCAAACAGGCTGTGCCTAAAACAAAGAAACTAGAAAATACAGGGTAGCTATTCCTCCATGACTATATTAACTGGGACTTCCAACTTTAAATGTTTTCATCATTTTAGTGATGCTTGTTTGTATTTCCTTGGGTTTCTGCTGTTTTTTAAACTGTTTTGAATACCTTGATACATTGCTGTAAATCAAGAATGTCAACCCTTGGAATCCATTGTCATAAAAGCTTTAGATCTGTTGCGTCTTCAATACACCTGATTTACATAAATGCTTTTAACAGGTTTCTGCACAACTTGATAATATACTTCAGTTATTTGAATCAGGTGTGCTGTACAGGGTCATGTGGTTAAATCTCTCTTTGCTCCTTGAAGACAAGCTTTTTGTAGCCATCAACAAACTTCTGACCACTCTTTTGGGAGAGTTAATTTAAACTGGTAGGTTTTCTGGCGTGGTGCACCAATTTTCAACAGGATTTAAGACTAGGTTTTGCTTTGCTAACTCTATGCTAACAAGACTTAGCCATTCCAAAACTAGTGTTGATTTACAATGGAGGTCAATGTTTTATTTTTGATAATGTGGTGGGAAAGCAGCATTTGATAATCATTTATCCCACACAACAAAAACCCATCTGACCAAAACTATCACTCTCAAATGAGAGATTGCCCTATTTTACTGAGCTATTCATTTTTTTTAGTTTAAAATATGCACTTTATTCCAAGTTATTTACTTATATAACACGACTGCTATGACTGGGCAGAAAAACATGATCCACCAGTCATTTTACTTAATTTCTTTGGGTTGCATTACTCATTACTCATTAACAAAACAAGCTACAGTAATGCAGATATGCACGATAATGCAAAAATAATCAAAAAAAGGACAAAATAAGAGTGGTGCTGGGTTGGCTGGTGAATTTGACCTCAGTTGGATGAAATGAAACTCTGCTTAGGAACTGCTTTAAATATGGGCTGGGTCTGCTCAGCATCACTGTTCACAGTGAAACCAGTTTTACTTTACCATGAACTGAGAGGATGATGGCAAAGAAATTTTGAAATTTTTCTGCTTTGAGATTACATATGTTGTGAAATGGCGCTATGTAAATAAATTGAATGGAATGGAATGAGATTTAATTGAATTTAATTTGATTTTCAGCTGACCAAACAAATGCCTTTTGCAGAAAGTTTTATCGGGCAGAGTTTGAACTTTCTGGTCCAAATGTAAAGACGTATGTTTGGAAGAGTCAACGTAATAACACTCGACCAAGTGTCAAGTATGGTGGAGGCAGCATCATGCTGTGAGGCTTTTCTTTTCTGCCAGAAGTACAAAAAGTGATCACGTCACGTTTTCAGACTGTTGGAAGACGACTCAGAGCAAAATCATGAATGCATTTAAAGTTTTCTGCATGTAAACTTCATGCAGAAAGACCTTAGGCTGGGATTTGAACCCAGTTCTAATGTCCTGTAACACAAATGAGAAAATACAATTTTCTGCAAACACTGTTTTCATTTAGCCCTTGAAAGAGATGTTAGTGAAGATATTAATTCATTTTTCTACCACTACAGAAAAAAAAAACTGTCCCAGGTGAATTATGGGTAATATTAAAAAAGTACGGACCCTGTCCCCTCAACACACATACTCTAAATACAAACTTATTTAGTTTGTATTTTCCCTGGAGAAGGTATTTGGAGATGTGTTCAGTACAGGCTGGTTGAAAATGACAAAGATTGATTAATTTGGTCAAGTTAGCTAAATGAGTACAACTGTGTTTATGTGTGCACTGTAAATGTGGTATTTAGTTGTTCTTCTGTCTACCCTGTGACAAATGCCAAATAGAAGCTGTACTTTTAAATGTTAAAATGTAAACACATTTAAGTACTAAAAGGAGTTTATATACAATTATATCAGTTTTTCTAGTTTGGTAAGCAAGTTAACGTTTGAAAGAGACATTATATATAATTAGTGTAAATGTTGTTAATGAGCTGAGACACTTTGGCATTGTTGTCCATGGCGGTTTCTTGTGTAATTCAGTTTAGCTCCATAAAAATGATGTTTAAACTGCTGTTATTTCAGGAATGCTGGTGAAGTAGAAGAATAGCTGGATCTGGCAGCTCTTTGTTTGCCTGATTTACTTCCTAAACTTTGAAAAAACCAAGGAGTTATTTTCCAGACTTTGAAGAGTGAAAGATTAAAGTGATGACAAGACGGGCAAGACATTGAATTTCTTTTCATGTGAGTTTGTTTTATCTGCACATGTATGACAAATATTATGCCTTCTTTATAAAGAAAAAGAATTTGTGTCAATTTTAGTCAATAGTATTATTTTCTTAGTTTGTTCTGCTGCAGTCAGGAAACAAAAAATAATTTCACACTATTTTTGGTAAACAATTATGATTGTAGTCATGATTAATAACAATAAAAGAAAAGCATGATGACAATATTAGAAATACAACATTCCAAGTAATTATTTTGGTTATATATGCAGTGAATAAAAACACTTTTAACATGTAAAGATTAGTCCAGAAGTACATCTAAAGTTCACTGTGAAGGTAAAACATGTTTGTACATGTGCTTTCTTGGTCTTAATAAACATATAAAATGTGTTTCTGTAATTTTGATAGTTAGAATGAAATACAGATATTATCCTGCATGGAAAAAGTAATATATTCATAACCACTTTTTCACATTTTGTCATGTTACAGCCACAAACTATGTATTTTATCAAGATATCATTTGATAGATTGTAAAGTTGAAAAAACTGATTGATGGTTTTAAAAATCTTTCTAAATAAAAACCTGAAAAGTGTGGCATGCTTGTATGTTCAATCCTCTCAAGACAGCACTTTGTACATTTAAAAAAGAGAATGCGTGATCCAAATTAAATTACTTCAGTTGGTTATAAATGACCGAATTACATTTATCCAAGTTAATTTATTAAGTTTATTGAGTTACATCAAGTCAAAGTTCAATTATTAAATTACTTGTAACCAATTGAAGTAATTTATTTAAGTTGAAGTTTCGATTAACTTATATAAAGTATTGTCACAAATTCTCAAATGGATTTAGGTTCAACTTTTGACTGTACTATTGCTTTTATTTAAATGAATTCTTTACAGTTTACTTTTCATCTGACCGAAGCGCCTTTTGCAACATATTCTGCTACGTTGTCTTATGGTTAATTTAATTGTTGGTCTATAATATTCTCAAACAAACCTCTAACACTTTCACAAAAAGCTGGATTCATCCTGAGATTAAGTCTGAAGATTTTAGTTAGAGGTGACGGGGGCTGAAAATCTGATTTTTGTTTATTACGTATTATTTAGTTTGCCTGTCAGAAAAGATCCCAATAAATTACACAAATGTTTGCTCTTTAAAGGGTTATAAATACTTTATTAAGGCGATGTAAATCATGTTAACTCTGCTTCCTGACGCCTTTGATTTCTGACAGTCATGCTTGCATCTGTTCGTGACACATCAGGTGTGATTATTTGCAGTCAGCTTTGTCTAATTAATCACAACTGTTCAGTGCAATAAAAAAGGCACAGGATTAGAGGGTGAAATGTGGCCAGTGGTAAAAGAAAGGCAGTAAAAGAGAGAGAAGAGAGTGAGAATGCAGACAGGCGCTAACACAGGGGGGATGTTCCACGGTGGTTTTCTAACACCATTGTGAGACAAACTGCACAGAGGCTCAATGTTCACACATTAATAACCAACTCAGTGTTTTCTCTCTGAATGCCTCTGCTCAGCTCTTTATTACGTTCTCCACAGCTTTTTCGTGACTTTTTCCTTTTTAATTAAAGCTCAAGTGAAAAAAAGAATCTCTGGACTGGAACGGAGAATTAGTTCATTAATTAATCAACCAAGGTAATTATTTTAAGCGTGGACACTAAAAATAATTCTTCAGACTTTGTCTAAATATATTCTGGGTTTCTTACTTTGATTTGAATGAGTATCTATTTTAGCTTTTTTCTTCCTTTCCATAGACAAAGCAAAGAATATATCAAAGAAAATATCAACATCCTTACGTCTAACATCTAAACACGGAAGTGATGGAAGAAAAAACTCCGGAAACTTTGTTTATTGTCATAAAAAATAACACCATTCACAGCATTGAATGAATTCAAAAGATGGTAAAACTGGATATTTGCAACACAAAATTACAAATTACAAACACAACTGGTGCTTTAGAGGTGGAGGTAAAACCAAAATGTTAAATTAAAAAAAGTAGTATTCAAATAAATACAGACTATTGGAGAGTTTGGTCATTTCTAATTGAGTATTTTCGAGTGTTTCCATGTGTGCTATTGGTCCTGGTCCAGAAACTCGTCTATAAACTCCACCACTTCTCCCTGTGAACACAAATACAGCAGATCAAAATAAAAGCTTATGTTTCATTTCAAAGCAGAAATTCTCATATATTTTATTGCTAAGGAGATTAATGTCTAGAACTGAATTTGATTTACAACATAAAATATATAAAATATATACTTATTGAGATTCTTCAAAATACTACAAGTTAGATTAGGGTCATGCTGCCCTCACATGTCTGTCGGTGGTATTGCAGCCTGGTGAACCATGTGACCTGACTCAATTATCCAATTTCTTCTTATAACACTTTGATTGAAACTATGAGAGAAACCAACAGCCCAGTCCTAGATGTTTGCATTTTATTAATATATGTTTAATAAGAAATGCATATAAAATGTTTAATGTTCCTTTTATTTGTCCCCAAATGTCCAGAAAAGAGGGATCCCGTGATGCACAAGCACCCAGAAATATGTAAGCACAGACACACACCTCATCGTCGCTCACAAGGCGTTGCTTTGCAAACTCCAACATCTGCAGCTGCAGGGTGGTTTGGTTGTAGTATCGCACCGCCTCCTGCAGCACACACACAGAAACAAATATGTTCACAAAACCACTGAGAAGGACTTTTTTTAAAAATGTTCAGCTGCTTAAAATCACATATTTTTATTTTTCAAAAAGTCACAAGAAACTCCAAAAGCTATATAGCTAAAAGATTTTTTGAAAATGTGTTATTATGCAAATTTACAGTTTATTTCTACTAAACCTTGTAAGTATAGGTATAAGTTATAACTAGTAGTGAAACGTATCCTTGCATAAAATATAGTTATTAAATATCACTGTAGAATATTAACCCAAAACTGAATTTTTGATCAGATATGCCACCTTTAGCTTCATATTAACACCATTTGAATTGGCTCAAACAATATAATGATGAATTATTCATAACTTTAAAAAGACTGGTAAAAATAAACATTAAAATATTATTTTTGTAATTTCACCTTTTCCTGGAAAACTAATAATAATTTTCTTTATTTTCTTCCATTTTTAATGTACAATTCAAACTATATGCTAGATTACCTTCCAGCTCTTTCAGTATAAATAGTTAGATATTTGAATAAGAGTAGGTAATTTATTACATAAAGTATGCAAACTGCAACATTTATTTATTTTTAGTTTCTTTACTGTTACTGTTCAAATAGTTTGTGTTTGATTAGTTTGGGCAGCCTCCTTTACTAACATCGTGTAAACAAACTATTTCTTTTTAAGTCTAGAGATTTTTATCCACATGTAAGCAACAACTCAAACATAAGGGTTTTATTTTCTGGCATACGTTTATTTTGCTTTTTAAAAAAAAAAGATTCTAAAAGTGTCAAATTCAAACCAGAAAATAATTTTCCAAATCTTATTTCAGGCCTAACTTTTCAGATAATAAGAGAAAAGTTCTCCATGTAAAAACAAAAATAGTAGAAATTCATTCACATTTGAGTCTTTTTTTTTTTTTGCTTGTGAACATTTCAGTTGCAAGCATAGATTTTACCGGTGTAATAAAATATGGAATAAAAGAAAAGGGATGTTACTTACTACTCTGGGGAGGAAGTCCTCCTCCGTCAGCCCCCACTTGTTTCTGTGGTACTTGTAGTAGGCCACGTTGTTGTTCATGACCTCATCGTTGGGGTCAAACAGAATGTAGCTGGTTGCACACGGCACCGCGTTCTTCAGGTCATTCACTGAGGAAAACACGAAAATTATCAGCTGCAGGGATTAATTTCCGTAAATCCTGTAAATCCTGGATGCTGGTTCTGCTCACGTTTATAATAGGCAAACTGCAGGTAGTGATACATCGTCGCCACGAACTTGTCAACGACGAAGCCTCCGACTACGGGGGTCAGGTCACTTTCACACATCACCTTTCTCT
This sequence comes from Brachyrhaphis roseni, assembly GCA_903066815.1. Lineage (NCBI taxonomy): Eukaryota > Metazoa > Chordata > Actinopteri > Cyprinodontiformes > Poeciliidae > Brachyrhaphis > Brachyrhaphis roseni. Next base: position 13,482 of record CAEFZY010027171.1, read on the forward strand.
CAAGGACTTCAATGTAGTGATCTAAAAAAAAACAACCCAAAAAAACAAGAAAACAAATTCACATTTAAGATGGTGACGTCTAAATGTGTTCAGAAACCAGCTCTGACAGACTGGGATGAACCAACCAGCTATGGAGGCGTAGAAATCTTTAAACTCTTTGACGTGTCTCGGACCCTCGGACGCAGCCAGGCACTCGTCGTAGACCTTGAAGAAGTCCCTCAGTGCCAGCTCCATGTCTGACACCGATGTCCGGAAGTTATCACCGTTATACGCCTTCACGGCGCGCACAAATAAAGTCTGGATAAAAACAAAACACACAGTCATGATGCAATGCTGCATTATTTACAAGTATTTCATGCATTCATGAGTCTCTTCGTTGCTTCTAAGGGGTAAAATTAAACGAAGCCTCCACTGATCTGTGTATTTAGCAGGCTATTGAAGCTCATAACACCAGGGAGGCCCATTTGGCCTGAAAACCACAGGCTGCAAACCCACAGGGCCAATAACAGAACTTGTGGGTTTGGGCTGGACGCACCTTCAGCGGTCAGACGGCTTTATGTTTAAACAGCCTTTCTGTTTAATAGTTATGCTCCAAATTACTGACATCCTATACCAGAAAATACAGTTACTTGTTCAACTCATTTGTCTGGTTCAAGAGGTATACATTTATTTTAATTTCTGTGATTTAGTCTCTTTCGCTCTTATTGGGAAAGATGTGTTAAAAGCCCTAAACAAAACCATTTTTTATTGAAGTAGCATAATCTCACACTGAAATACTGAATACTGAAATTACATTTCAGTTTATTTATTCAATAAGGATAAAAAAATCTACATAAATAAATAATTCCTTTTAATAACAGATACCACATCCTTCATAATTTCTCTAAAAATGTACTTGTACTATTTTACTATTTATACTTTACCTTTTAAGTGAATAACCATGAATAACCTCATGTTTTCTAACGAAACAGTGGAAAATGCTTTCTAAATCATTTCTTTGTTGCATCTTTAAGCCATACTGTCCCACTGCATAACAGAGCCACTGCCTTGCTTCACCATTAACGGCCGATTTGTTTTTATGCGAACTTAAAAGATAAACTAAATTCCCAAATTTAGCATTAAGATTTGATTTTCTCTGTTCATACAAGTCTGAAATAAAATCTGGCTCACTTGTAACAGTTTTGGAAACATTTTAAAATAATATAGCATTCAGGTCTTTGGGAAACTTATTGATGTATGAATGACGTCAATTTTGGTGGCTGTGTTCTGACTAAGAAAACCATGAATTATTAGTCATTTTCCTTATTTTTCAACACATCCCAGTGCTTTGCTTCACCTTCCTTTTTTATCGATAGATTAAATCAGTTTTGTTGTTTTTTAACGACACTTGATGAGCATATTATACCACACAGTTTCATACAAATAATTTAGAAACATACACCAAATGCTAAAATAAAAAAAATAAAATAAAATAAAAATCAGGCTAACAATGCCAGCTGTCAGGGCTGTGAGAATGAATGCACCTCATAGGATTTGGTCTCCAGATCTTTTAGATGTTCTTCAGCTCCAGGTAGACTCTTGTAATAAGCCATGTTCTTCTGCATCATCTCGTCATTCGGGTGTTTCAGCAGAAAGGTGTGAGCAGCAGACACAGCTTTGGCCAGGTTGTTAGACTGTAACACAAAGATGAAAATAAAGTAACAAAAGATATACAGTATTTTATGATTGTGTGCTTTTCTTTTCTTTTTAGGCAAATAAATCTGTCAATACAAAGACAGCTTAACAGTAAACCAGTCACACGTCAGTCTTACTTTAAAGTAGGCATACTGCAGGTATTTGTAGGGCTCTCTCCGATCAAACTCATCGATGGTGTCTCTAGTGGGTAAGCTCTGTCTGAAAGCGGGCAGCCCCTGCTTGCAGCGCTTCAGGCACTGCGCCCTCTTCATCACGTTCCCGAACGCCCGCAGCTCCGGGAAGTCCGCAAACGTCTGCTCGTCGTCCAGCCGCACGGAGCTGCAGTTGAGGTTGCAGAAGGCCTCGCTGTCCCGCAGCAGGCGGTAGAGGCGCAGCGACACCTCCAGGTACTCCACCGTCTCCTGCCACTTCTCCGCCGTGTACTGGTCCAGCCCGTACTTGTAGGCGGACTCCAGGGGCATCAGCTCGTGTCGGGGGAAACTCCTGAAGCTGTACTTTTCGTACTGAGAGTTCACCTCCGAGACGAGAAAGGCGAGCAAACACAGAGAGAAGAGGTGGGAAGGAGTGGAGGGAGCCATTTTTGTCTTCCAAAAAAAAAAAAAAGAAAAAAAGTTTGTGCTGGCAGAAGTGATTCAGGAGTGATTCTAGGACCGCCTTAAGTTCCTCCACGTATCCGGACAAAGCTCGAAACCTCCTCAGGGCGCAGGGAAGGATCAGCAGGGTCCAGCAAAGGGGGGCTGCCATGTATGGCAAGCTGTTTGTGTCAATAATCCACGTCCTTCAGAAAGTTGCTGACGCACATGCCATGTTTCAGTTCCTGCTCTCCGATCAAGGACAATCAGTCCCGATTTGTCTGTAACTGTTTTTGAAACAGTAGCTTGAAAATATTAAGGAATATTTGTGAGCTACAAAGGTTGCCGTCAAAATTGGATCTCAAAAAGGTCATAACGCTGTTTTCTTTTCACATGTATCATCAGAAAAAGCCCTAGATTGCCTTCATTTGTACGAAAACTCTGCAGCAAGACTCCTAACCAGAACAAACAGGGGAGCTCACATCAGGCTTGTTTTAATATCTTTGCAGTTTATAGGTTTATGTTAGATTTATAACTTTCAGGTCTCTGCAAAAAAAACTGAAGCCACGTACTCCAAATAATATAATTAATATCATATTAATATATTAATTAAAGCTGTTCTCTGCCATGTTTACTAGTCATATTATAATAAGGATACATTTGCAATGTAGCGTGCAGGAGTAATATTTAGGGTTTATATTTTTTATTCAAAAAATATAAATTAGCTAGATAAAATTTACAGTTGATTAATTAATTCAGTTTTTAAAAAAATCATGTAAAGAAATTATTATTTTGGTAACAAAGTCCAAGGTAGCACAATTGATAACCCCCAACAATCCTTTGGGGGTTTGTTTTGACTTTAATCACAAACTTTAAAAAATAACAATAATAACAATAATAATCAAACTTCATTTGGGTTTCTTGGAATATGAATGATCAATGCAAACAGCACGGCCAAGGTTTTAATGTGACATGCAACTTCTTTTTGCTGGAAGACCTTCGAATCTGAATGGTGGGAGGAGTCAACCATTTCAGTCATATGTTAGACTCCGCCCACATTTAATCCAACCCCAAACTGCACACTGTAGACAGGCGTAATCAAGGATATGGAATATTTCCACTAACGGCTTGCCATACCCTGAGCTGCTCCTCCCATGAAATTACAGTTAAAATCACCGCTGATTTGTGTTCTCGTAAAACTACAAGTTAAAACATGATAAACTGAGCCTATTTTTTTTTTTTTTTTTTTTTTTTTTTTTTTTTTTTTTTTTTTTTTTTGCACTGGTATATTGTGACGTTTTCTTTAAAAGGGAAGCTAATAACAAATTATTACACTTTTAAAAGCTGAAAGGTAAAACCCACTACATTTTTTTTAAAGAAAAAAGTTGTAATTTTTTACGTTTTAACCAGTCTTCTCCCTCTTACTTCTAATTGAACCCCTGGTGAGAGTGTCCCTCCCACTCCCACTGCCACGTTGGAACATTCCTGGCTTTGTCTGCATAAGGGCCCCCCCAAAAAAGGATCGAGAATCCCCTAAAAGGGAGCATTCAAAGTAAAAAAAATCCACACGACCTGCTCATTGTCTCAACCTCAGCATAGTTAAGAGGCTCGGCCACAAACTTTTTGGCTGTGTGAGGCAGAGGATGCGCCTCTGCCTCAATGTGCGTGGAGACCCCTGCGGTACCACGTTGACGTGTCTGTGCAGCTTCACTGCGCAGGAGCGATACGTGGAGCCCGAACTATCCCATTCGGTCCCGACAGGGTCAAGGTTGCCCAAAAGAGTTGAAAACTTGCAGGAAATGATCCGTTTGATTTCAAATTAAGAGCAGAGTCACCGGGCTGAAAACTGACTGTACACGTGTGTGAAGATCACACACACGCGCGGTCATGTGTTCGCTTTGCGTGTAATGCGTTAAAGTGTGAATTTCAGTGTTCGGTTGAGGATTTGCTGTTCTAATCATAACCGGAAGTGTCGCGTGTGTTCAACAAATTGACTCTTCCTACGCCTGTACCAGGGGCAGGACTTCTTCCCAAGTCAGAGTAGAGGAAGCCAAAGTACATGGGGAGCAGGGAGCAGCCGCTGTGCACAGATTTACACGGCTTCACCACACTTATTTGCAATCTTAGGAAAGTTTAGTGGAGGGGGAAAATGATCAAGTGTGCGCTGGGAATGTTGTCTCTGTCGCTCCTAGTGACGTTCGCCGCCTGCAACGCGCCTCCGGTCCCGTTAGACGACATCCTCATAGAAAAAACCTTCGTGCCAGAGCAATGCGTCCGCGCAGTCAAAGTTGGGGACTTCGTCAGGTACCACTACATTGGCACGTTTCCCGACGGGAAGAAGTTCGACTCAAGGTGGGTTTTTACTTGATTAGCAAGAGTCTCATTCAAGCTGTGTGCAGCGTAGATGAGCGACACGATGCAAACAGCGTGCGTGATGCGTAAAAGTGCGCGTTTTGGTTCGTCCCGGTGAGCCACGCAGGCAGAGTGGGCTTGAATGAGTCCAGAGGCTCCAAGGCGTTTTGAAAAGTTCTATTGCAAAGCGACTTAATCAGATAGGAGTTGTGTCTTTACACCAGAATACAGATGATTTTAATCACATAGCCATTGCAAACTTTTCCACATTTTGTCACATTACAACTTTTAAATTCAGGGTACTCCATTGGGAGTTCACGATGGACCAACACAAAGTTGTCCATAATTGTGAAGTGGAAGAGAAATTGTAAATTTTTTCCTCACTATTCTGGACCGATAAATTTTATGAAAAACGTGGAGTACTTTTTTCAACCTCATTTACTCTGACACCTCTAAAAAAATAAAAAAAATAAACAGTCTGCCATTGTATAATTTAACATCAGTGTAAATCCAACTGTTCTGTGAAAGCTTCAGATGTTTGCTAGAAAACATTAGTGAACAATCAGGATCTTGAAGATAAATATCCCAAGCATTGTAAATCTGTTTCTATTCAGTTGTTCAAATAAAACTGAAAAGAAAATGCTGCAAATGCAAACATTTAAAAATATATCGCTATTCACCGAGCAGCAAGAGGAAACTGTAGAGATCCATAACACTTGTGCACTCCCGAAATTTGGACCGTTGGGGAAGAATTGGAAAGAATGGTTTTGTTTTTGTAAAGAATTCCAGTATGTTGAAGTAGGTCCTCTGGGCAAAAGAGACCATTATTGAACTTTTGGACCAACTTGCAAAACCCAATGGGTGTCAGTGAACTTACAAACTGAGGAAATCTTCTCTATAGTGAAAGATGGTGGGAAGAACTGATGGACATATAGAGGAGCAATCCTGTAAGAAAACCTATCAGAGACTACAACAGACTTGAGAATGGGGCGGGGCTTCAGACCATAAACATGCAGCTAGACCCCAGATTGAAACATTTTTATCAAACATATCGATGTGTTAGCATGCGCCAGTCAAAATCCAGACGTTGGCTTTATTTTTTAAAAAGTTGAAACCGTGTATCATTTTCCTTCCACTCCACCATCATGTCCTACTTTATGTTGGTTTACCACAAAAAGTCCAAATGATGCACAGTATATTGAAGTTTGTGGATGTATAACATGACCTATTCACAAAAGTATATTTGACTTTTGTGACTAAAGTCAAATCTACTCCATGATGAAGACACCTATCTAATTACAAACAGGGAACCAGAACCAGGCCAGAAAAACTCACATATATCAGAAGACCTTTCTAGCACAGGTTTCTAGACTATACATAATTGTTCTGCAGATTCCCATATCAGGTTATATTGACTCTAAAATATTGACATTTTTTAGTAATATTCTCCTCAGTCCTCAATTTAAGGTTCCTACCGTCCTCTGTTTGTATCGTTAGACACAGCAAACAGCTAAGATGCTAAAATATGAATATGATATGCATTAATGACTTTCTTTTTTTAATTTAGGTTTTTACTCATTTCAAAAGGTTTTAACTCGTCCTAATTTGAGTTTTAAAGCTGAAATACACTGTAGTCTTTCTAACCTGGATGTGTTTTTGTTTCAGCTACGATCGCGGCAGCACCTACAACGTGTTTGTTGGCAAAAAGCAGCTGATAGATGGGATGGACAAAGCCCTGGTGGGAATGTGTGTCAACGAGAGGAGCCTGGTCAAGATCCCTCCTCACCTCGCCTATGGAAAGCAAGGATACGGTATGAGTAGCTTTACAGATGTCTTCTCATTTCACTTATGAAACCCAGTTTTTATATCAGACAAAGATAGCTTAGTTGAAGAGAAAAAATGCATTTTATTTGAATAAAATAAAATGCAAAATAAAAGCTATCCAAACTATAGTGGTCCTTTCTCGTTGCTTGTACTTGTGACATTGCAATGACAATTAAGTTGAATTATTATTATTTTTTATTTCAAACCTTGTAAGTGCAGGGTTACTGTTCATAAATGGTCTATTTAAAGTCTCAGTTGAAGTTAAGTCCCTACTGAATAGACAACTCCTAAATCTAAATGAATCTGAAGAATTTGGAGGTGGGCTCGATGGTGCACCTTACCCAAGTACTCTTCAGTTTAAGATCACAAAAGGTTGTCCTAATTTATGGTTTCAATATTTACACCTAGACGTTCAGGTCCTGAGGAGGCATATTAGCGCCAGATCATCACACTGTCAACATGTTTGACTCTCAATATGATGCTCTTTTTATGAACGGTGTTGATTTTATCCCAGATGTATCCAGATGCACAGCTTAAAAGAAAAAGTTCCACGTTGTCTCATGAGTCTTAGCCATCACCAAGATGTTTTGTCATCCATGATGTTTACCTTAGAAATCTCTCAATCTCTCTTTCTTATTGTTAAATCACAAACATTGACCACAGTTGAGAGCAGAGAGACACGCAGAGCTTCAGATGTCGTTCTGGTGTCGTCCATGCGCTCTTGGGGAACTTCTGGTTTGGGCACAACTCCCGGGAAGCTTCACCATTGTTCCATGTTTTCCCAATTTGTGGAAAGTGGCTCTCACTGTTGTTTGCTGGAATCCTCTGAAATAACTGCATAACCCTTTAGAGACTGATAGATGTCAATAATACTTTATTGAAATAATTTAGCCTTCTTTATTTTGTGAGAGAGGTTGTTGATTTTACACTAATCAGGCCAGTGTGTAGTTACTGAATCTGAACTCAGATATCCAGACTATGCAATAATAAATGAATTATTACTTTTATTGCTTAGAGCCAGATTGGCTTCGATGGCATTTCTCCCTTAACGACTGAAATCGTCATTTGAACACTGCTTTCTGTTCTCCCCCCGGAAATTATAAATACACAATGTTGGTCCAACACATCTGGAGCTGGATCATACAATCTGAAGCTGATACTGTTGATTTAGATGATCTTAGAGCAAACAGGAAGTTGATATTTCTTGAACGTCCATGCAGAGTGATGTCACAGAGTCATCACACACCAGAAAGCTGCTTTGTGCCAGAGTTGTGGCTTTCACGATCATGTAGACAATCTCTACGGATCGCACTGTGTCTATGTGATCTTTCTTGCTTACAATTACAATAATAAAGAAATGCTTACACGTGGAGCCTGCTTTGTCATTTGCGTGTTGTAGATAATAAGAGAGGAAAATACGGGGGGCATGTGTGGGCTTGTTAGACCTGGGGCCTTGTCCTCCCCAATCTGTTACTGGGAGCCAAAGGGGAGGAAGAAACAGAGAGAGATCTGAAATCAGAGACTGTTAAGAGGCGACACAGACCGCAAGCTCACCAGCAAAGGTTTAACGGGTGTGACGTCAGACATAATTCATTAAACTGCAGAGGCGAGATAAAGCATCAGCTCTGTAATTCATTTAGAAAAGCAACCCTCAGGTTTTTCAAACAAATTACCAGCCATGTTTCTTCCCCCACCTGTGCCATGCAAATTATTATTGTTCATTGTTCTCCTGAGCGGCTGAGAAATCATGCTGGATTCTTTCCTCAGGTGGCAGATTAAAGTTTTAGCACTTCTTGAGGTTGAAGTCTTTTGTTGATCCTGCACACAGAGGAATGGGGGCCGACATTCTTGAAGTGTCTTTGATTTATTTTAAGCAATCAGAGCCTTTTTCATTAGTTTTTCTTATTTATAGGAAAAGGCTTTAGTGGCATTTGTTGTCAATATTCAGACAAGAAATGGACAGAGAGAAAAGACAGGTCTCTGTGTTGAAAATTGTACATCAGATGGGTGCTTCAAGGACTAGTGGGCCCTCTTAACCACATTAAATGCTTAATACCACATTAAACATATAACACACAGGGGCTTGCTATTTAATTTGTGTGTTTCTTTTGTCTTGTATTTGTAGGAGTCACGTGTACTTACAATGTGAGGTGAAAATGATCCACAGAGGGTTGTTAAAGTGGAGGTTATTACGTAAAATCGACTTTTTTGAGCTTTAAATCATGATTCTTCTATGCATGTTTGAGAAGTCCTTTAATCTCAGCTCCTCTAGACTAGCAGCAGCAGCAATTGGCAAACATTTGATAGAATGACTGAGCTAATTATACAAAATACTTCTCAGTCCAACAATCTTAATAACGTCTATAAATGGAGGAGCAATTGGCACAGACATTCTTTAAGTTATTTTGGATATATGGCATATGTAACGACTGAAGATAACATAGTTACTTGATTGTGCCATAAAATGGCAATTTTTATGTGTCTGGAAAATACATAATATCACCCCTTTAAAAAAATAAATAAACTCGGAGCATCATGCTTAAAAGAACAACTGATAGCTGTTTATTTTACAATTAGAGTTCCTCTAATTATAGCTACAGACACAAATATATATTTTTGCTTGCTGCATGAACTAAGTTAAATTAGAAAACAAAGCAGGCAGTGAAAGACAAGTTATCACCTGCACTGATGTGTAAAACCAGTCTGACGGCGTTTTTGTATTGAATACCAGTAAACGGATCTGTTTCCTCTTCAGGTGATATCATCCCTCCGGACGCCATCCTCCATTTTGATGTTCTGCTGCTGGATGTGTGGAACCCCGACGACGGCGTCCAGACCAACACCTACCACACTCCTCCTACCTGCTCCAGAAAGGTGGAGATTTCTGACTTTGTGCGCTATCACTACAATGGCACCCTGCTGGACGGGACGCTCTTTGACTCCAGGTTTGGCCTCCATGCTCACCTGTATTTGATTATTTTTAAACAAATCACACAAATCTGAAGAACATCTTCATGTTCTTCTCTTTATGTCACAGCCACACTCGCATGCGTACTTATGACACGTACGTTGGGATCGGGTGGCTCATCGCCGGCATGGACCAGGGACTTCTGGGAATGTGCGTTGGAGAGCGACGCATCATCACGATGCCTCCGTCACTCGGCTACGGAGAGAACGGAGACGGTCAGTGTTCTTGACTTTTAGCCTTTTTTTCTCCACGTTTGCAAGTTTCTAAGACGTGAAAGCCTCAAAGACAAACTAATATGGATTATTGTAACACTAATCAAAAACACTGCAGACACATTTGCAGACCATTTAAAATGTTGCAAGAATAAATCTTGTATTTCTCTAATTCCAATTAATTGCAGATTTACATCTGTAATTAATTCAAACATTTCCATAGCACAGAGCAATGCTGCCACCATGAGGCTTTCCTTGCACATTAAATAATTAATGCCACATTTTTCACATCTAGCACCAACCCAAGTTATCCCAGCAGAACAAATTCTTACACATAGTCACAATAGATAAATAAACACATTAATATAATTAGTAAAAGTTGTTCTGTTATGGGTTTGCTTGTTTATTCATATTTTTATAGCATAAAAATAACTGGTGGTGAGTTTGTTTGTTTTTTTGACAAATTTAAAATGAACCCAAGCATTTCTCCGTTCTGGAAAGTTCAGCAGAATCAATATCAACACTTATGTGTTTTATTTTTTGTTGTTGTCATTTTCACCCTCAGGTAGCGACATCCCAGGACAGGCGTCTCTGGTGTTTGATGTCATCCTGTTGGACCTTCATAACCCCAGAGACGGAGTCACGGTCACTAATCAAATCGTTCCCGAGTCGTGCATGAGGAAGACGGAGGTGGGGGACTTTGTGCGCTATCACTACAACGGCAGCCTCCTGGATGGGACGTTTTTTGATTCCAGGTTTGTATTTTTTCCGTCTTCTTCCTGGTTTACTGTCCCAACAGTTCAATATGTGCTGTTCCTCTAAAAGCCTCATGGTGGCAGCATTGCTCTGTGTTTTGGAAATGTTTGAGGTTTAGGATGAAACGAAACTAAAAAGTTAGTTTAATTACATAACACCAAATGCCTTAATTTCTTTTTGCTTATCGTGTATGGCTTAATTTATATAGAAGTGCTGTCTAAACTCATAGATGAGATCAAACTGATTTTATTTAAGCTAAAGATTTAAGACTTTTATTGTCTTTTTGCACATCTTTGTCCCTGCCCTGACTTTTGCCTTCGGTCATTGCACAGTTTTGTAAGTCAATGCAGGAAATGCCCTGCTGTGTGAAAGTACTTAAACCCCTTTAAATTTACTACATTTTCTCATCTTACAACCACAAACTTTAATATAAATTATCACAAAGAAGTGCACGAAATTGTTGAAAAGCTGTGCATGTTTTTTTCCATACAAATTACTTTCTTAAAAGTGTGACATGTTATTTGTAGCAGAAAGTTTGGTAGAAACTTTCTGAAAACTTTAACTGCAAGTTTCTTGGGGTCTGTTTCTACCATCTTTGACTGAATGTTTTTCTCTGCAAAAAAAGCTGAACCCGAGTAAGACTGGATGGAAATCAGCTGTAAACATCAGCTTTCAAGACTTGCCACAAATTCTTAGTTGGATTTATGATGGAATTGTATTAAAATATACGAATTACCTTTATCTACTTGAGATTGTATGTCTGTCTGTACGTTTGGGGTTGTTGTCCTGAAGCAAGGTGAAGCTCCAAACAAACTCAAATATTTTACAGATTCTCACAACTTTTCTCCTGAGAGTCTCCTGTGTTTTAGCTTCTGGTCAGAAACCCCGACCAGTGCAACAGAAAGTTTATTATTACACTTCATCATATTTGCATTACTTTTTGCTTGGCTATGTTTATTTTCCACCTGCCCAAACTGAATACTTATTGCTTATATGCTTCTTTGAAGCAATCTGTGTTTGCAGTGGAGCCACTGCTGGGCGCCCACAACCCTGTGGTTAGAGCATGTTGCATAAAGAGGAATGTGTAACAAAGGAAATGGTCTGTAATTTGTCTACGCAGACACTCCTCTGCAGAAGCAGCAACTCTTGTTTTGTTCTGACTGCATTGCATTGTTGTGGAAAGTGTGGCTAAAATACAAAGGTTAAATTATCACACAAAACAAGAGAGTCTCCTCAACTCGGCGCATCTGTTTCCTTCTGGCCAGAATAAGCAACCACTTATTGGTTGGTTTTTCAAACTGGTCCTCTGTTAGATATTCAAAGTGCTGAGTGAAATTAATCTTGTGGACTTTTGCACCTCATTCGATATGATAGAGTTATATCTGTCTCAAAAAAGTACTTACAAGAGGTATCCTTACTGAGATTCCTTATAGTGTCTGCTCTGGCCTGTCTTGGCAAGCTGTGTGCTTTTCCTAAAAAAAAAAAAAATTAAATCTGGACAAAATTCAACTTGGCAAGATGATTGGCGTCTTGAGCTGGTCTTCATAAATGCAGGCTGTGGGCCAAACGTAAGTACGTACTTATTTCTGTAAGATGTTTACTATTAATGACAGAGGTACAGCTTCTTCAGGGTGGAAATCATGACCTGACTAGTCAGCTATGTAGCGGTCTATGTATCCAGTGTGGGGTCTTCTGTCAAGCCTCCTCGTGATGCTGGGGTGGTGATGTTGCAGGAAAAACGCTCTACATGTTACAGGTTTTGGTTGGAACAGCAAAGTTTTACTACTATACTGCAGCCTAAGTCAGCATGATCGAATTGCGAGGTGTAATGACATATTCTTTTGATAACTAGTGAAACACTGAGTCAGTCAGAGAAATGCACATTTGTCTTTTAGATATTTATTTAGAAGATCAGAGTAAAAAGAAAAGTATTGATTCTCAGAGATCAGCGAGAGTGAGAGGAAAGGAACAAGAGTAAGAAGAAGAAGTGATATCTTCTTCAGACACATACGCAGTGCTTTCCACCCATCTCTCCCCTGTAGGGAGTTTCTCTCAGTTTCTCTCCTGTCTAATTAATTGGTGCCTCTGTCCCTAAATCAAACCCATTTTGAAGGAGTTTCGGTGGAATGGAGAGAAAAACATCTCCTCTGAAGACCCCGCTTATCAGTTTCAGAAGAAAACACAAGCACAAAAAATAAGAATTACTGCTTTCAGCCAAATCCCCCTACTCTGAAGCTTCTCCTAAATTTTGTTCACTTAAGTACATGGAGACAGTGACTACTTCACTCCCACTGCAGGAGGCCTGCAACAGTAACCCTTTGAGAATCAGAAACGGCTCTGCTACACACCATAGCCTGTCTTGGACATAGTAACATTTCCCTTTTATGACTCTGCTACTGTTGCTGAAAATTACAATGCCTGTTTTGTCTTGCATGAGCCCCACTACTCATCTGTTTCTTTCTTTATAAAACAAAATAAAAATTAAATTTAAAAAAGTACTTAAAGAGATTTTTTTACATGTTCTAGAAAAAAAAATGGAGAGTGGAGTTAAAAAAATAGTAAAAAGTAGAAGCTATAAGTCTGAAGTGAGACAAACTTGGATTACTTAACTTCTTGCAAAATTTCTAAATTTTTTTCCAGCAGTAGTTCCTTTTCTCTTTTCCGTATCAACGGTCTGGGGTCACTTGCAGCATTTACCTAACTTCACAGAGTAAAGGATTTCCTCAAACATGTTTAGCAAAGTGAGCACAGATTATTTCTTCAAATAAAGCACATCATAGTAACGACTGACTTAAACACACGCATAAAATACTGTGGACAAAAAATCTGTGTGGTAACAGATCTGGCTGAGACTATGGCAAATGGCAAAGAGCAAAAATCTTTATGTTGTTTGCAAACAGAGAAAACACACACAGCACGCTGCGCAGTGAGTTCTAACTTGGAGCTGCAAGCTCTCACAATATATAGGACTCTCCACACAATGTGGTCATTCCCTGGCTCAGAGCCAGTTCCAGTTGAACAGGTTTAATGCACGGTCATGTAACCACAGGGTGGACAGGGTGCAACCTCGTCCTCACTGAAGGGTCAGTTAATTGTTTAGATGATAAACATCTTCTTGTTCAAAATATGGGAGTTTCCAAGAATCAGGTTTACTAATGAAACAATTTTGCATACCAAAAACATTGTCAGACCTTGTACGTGCACATACTCTGAGCTTGTGACATTCAATACAGAAACTTTTTAGACCTTAGGACTTATTCTATGGAAGTAAATATGTGCCATCAGGATTTGAATAAAAAATGCCTCTGAAATTTGAATGTTGTATATTAGTGCTTACTTTGTCAGTGTTAAAATAAATTCAGAATATATTTTTAACCTAAAAAATTTTTTTTAATTATTTGTACATGAAAAAAAAAATTCAGTGTTATTATTTGTACATGGTTGCAATTTTCATTTGTTAAAAAAATTAACTTTCCTATTTCAAAGTGATACAATTTTTAATGTACATACTTTTTCGGTTTAATTTTTCAGTGTTTAAAAATTCAGCATATAAAAAAATTCAACTTTTCAAAATTCAAATGCAATATTTTCAGTGTCCTTAAATTCAACTTGCTCAAATTCGCTGTCTCAAATTCAGCGTCTAAAAATTCACTGTAAAAATGGCAAGGCACCCAGCCAATCACATGATGCAACTGTCATTTTTCAGCTGTTGTTATTGTACAATAAAAATCTGAACGGAAAATGTTCAGTAAATACATCTGAGCCTCCGTTATAATCGCCCTTTAGCCATTTCCCGAATCAGAAGCTACAATCGAAAGCTAACTTCAGCTTCGATCCAGACGGTCAGTTAGGAACGCCGCCACAGCTAGAGGAGACTGAATTTTTTTTTACATGTACAAATAATGACTTTGAATTTTTTTTTAGGTTAAAAATATATTCTGAATTTATTTTAATACTGAAAAAGTAAGCACTAATATACAACATTCAAATTTCAGAGGCATTTTTAATTAAAATCCTGATGGCACATATTTACTTCCATAGATTTGTAGATGTAATGTGACAAAATGTGAATATTTCTGGAAGACACTGTACTGGTGAATTCATCCTTATTTTTATTTTTTTATTAAGGCAAGATAATTTCCACCTTTATTGTATATACAAAGACCCATAAATGTGAGAAGTGATTATGATGAGAACATCTTGTTTTTATTTGTACTCACAATGGCGCCATGATCTGTTTCCCAGTTATTCTCGTAATCACACATATGACACGTATGTGGGTCGAGGGTACGTCATCGCCGGCATGGACGAGGGTCTCATTGGAGTTTGCATTGGTGAGAGACGAACCGTCACCATTCCACCACACCTCGCCTATGGAGAGGAGGGCACAGGTGTGTGTTGAAAATATTCTTCTTTTTTTATGTTTCTTATTTGCTTCATGTCATGTTAAACTCTTTTCTAATTTAATGACTCTTTTCCGTCAGGCTCCAAGATCCCCGGTTCAGCCGTGCTCGTATTTGACGTTCACATGATCGACTTTCATAACCCATCGGATAACACCGAGGTGACGGTCACCTACAAGCCAGAAGAATGTGATAAGCAAACAAAGAAGGGCGACTTCATCAAATATCATTACAACGGCACCCTGCTGGATGGGACGCTCATCGACTCCACGTATGTAAGCCTGTTGAGGTTTTTCTGAAAACTTGTAAGGAAACCTAAATTTACTACCGAAGTACATTATGAGAATCTGTGCTCACTTTGCTGAACATGTTTGAGGAAATCCTTAACTCTGTGAAGTTATGTAAATGCTGTAAGTGACTCCAGACTTTTGATATGGAAAAGAGGAAAGGAACTATTGCTGGAAAAAAAATGAGAAATTTTGCAAGAAGTTAGGTAATCCAGGTTTGTCTCACTTCAAACCTGGATTAAGCATTAAACATTAAAATACCATGAAATGTTTACATAAGTGATAATATCTTACAAAATATATCAATCGGCTGGTAGTAAATCGTTTATCTATACAACTGAATGAGCCAAATGAATAGGTTAAGCTTTCCGCTGCATGAACTTTTAGACATATCATTGGCTCTAGATCTTCTGCAGAGATGTTTTGCTCTGCTTCCCAGATGGAAAACAGTTGGGCGACCTTGACAGCAGTAGTTACTCCAGTCGAGGCCGAATGCCTTGGCAAACCAACTCGTTCTCAGATGGCTGCTTTGGCGACTGTTTGAACTGTTTCTTTTGTAACAGAGCAGAATGTGCAAGAAGGATCGTATGAACTGATGTAGGATTGTTGTTTATGTTCGTGAAAGGAAAAACTTAATAGCAGGAGAGGGCTCACTTCCTTTTTTGGTATTCCCTCTCAGCTCAACCCCTTCACTGTCCCCTGCCTTTGCTCTAGTTGCAGCACAGGCTAAGACATGTCTCTACATGTCCCTCACAAGCCTCCACATGTCCCTCTGCTTCACACACTTGTATGATTACTCTCAGTTACATATGCTGTATAATCATGATGAATCATTAACTACAATCATCATTTTAATTCAGTTCATCAATTATAACTTGTTTTAATAATCATCTAAGTTTAACTCTATTATTAACCTTTAATTTACCATTTTATTCATCGTGTTATTAATTTCTTGACCTGCTCTTTATTACATCAACTCTTTTTATAATCATCAATGAATCAAAATACAAAATTACTTCAGTCTCTCAGGCCTTTATGATCTGTCAGATGAACTGATGTAGGATTATTGTTGATGTTCATGAAAGTAAAAGAAATATCGCCGGATCCGGGAATCGAACCCTCGACGGCCGCTTCGACGACCCAAGGCCTCCAAACGTGGGTCGCGCTAACCCCTACGCCACCACAGCACGCCAAGGGCTTTTCATATGAGACAGAAAATGTTAAATTCTGTTCATGCAGCCAATGAAGAGAAGCCAAAACAGAACAAACATTATCTCTTTTTTTAAGCGACTCCATACACATCAAAAGTTTAAGTTTATTATTAATCGTCATTATGAAAGAGGGTTGTAATAGAAGAAAGAAGCAAAATCACGCACACACAAAAAAAACATGTAGTTATATTATAGACAGTCAATTTAGAGGATAAGCAAATCTAGTGTGTTTCCACATATGCAAATTATGACTCAAAATGCAGATCCTTTACAATTGTTTTTTTATCTGCTCTGTTTCAGGCACAGTTATGGAAAGACATACAACATTGTCCTGGGGGCAAACCAGGTGGTGCCGGGCATGGAGGACGGGCTGATGGACATGTGTGTGGGAGAGAAAAGGCGTCTTCTCATACCCCCTCACCTCGCATACGGAGAGAGAGGAGTCAGTAAGTGTTGTGAAAAGTCATCAAAATATTCCTGCACCAGTCAGTTTGATACAATCAACTCACAACTTTGGAAATGTGAACTTCTGTACAGTAGCTCTCTCAACATCTTTTCATTCTGTTGACTAAAATTTTGATTAATCGGATATTAAATGTTCATAAAACAAAAATATCCTCTCTTACTTGTCTGTCCTTTAATTTTAAAACCCTGAGCATTCAGAATATCAAATATTAAAGCAAACAGGGGGGAAAAAAAGTAAAATTAGAAATTAATTTTAAAATGACTAGTATTTAAGAGTACATATTATTTAGAAATTTGTCTTGTTTGAATGTGTTTTATTTTCAGATTCCTGTTATCTACATAAATAAACTCGATTAAATTTAGCTAAAATAAAGTCTGGGCTTGTAAGAAAGTTTACCCATTAATTCATGCAAGCAGAGGAAGGCAATGAAAAGATTATAAAAACTTGTGTCAACTAAAAATATTGATGGTGATGAATTTCTATGTTACATCTAGTCAATTAGATGATTAGACTACAGCCCCATTGAGGTTTTCCGTTAAATTAGATTGTTTGTGTGTCAGTTTAGATTGTGATAATGTTGTGTTTTGCAGCTGACCAGGTTCCAGGGAGTGCAGTGATGCTGTTCGATGTTGAGTTGGTTGAGGTAGAGGACGGACTTCCTGAGGGCTACATGTTTATCTGGAATGACGAAGTGCCCCCAGGCCTTTTTGCTGAGATGGACAAGGACAAAAATGAAGAAGTGGAGCCCTCTGAGGTACCGAAAACGTATACCTTTATAGGTTTTAGGATTAACTTCTTCTTTGCCATCTGTTTTCTTTAACACATCTCTCCTCGTCTCTGCAGTTCACCGACTACATCATGCAGCAGGTGAACGAAGGCAAAGGCCGCCTGGCTCCTGGCTTCGATCCTTATCGCATTATAGACAACATGTTCTCTAACCAAGACCGCAACGGAGATGGAAAGATAACGGAAGAAGAGTTCAAACTCAAAGCAGATGAAGCGGCCCATGACGAGCTATGATGGGACTGAATGGAGAGTAGATCCGGGCGTTGGGCGAAGGGTCTGAAAGTCGGGAGGTGACGGGAACTTTAAAGTTTGTGGGTTGTGGGGTAGAGTGGAATAAAATTGCATTGAGTAGAAACTCTGTCTTCAGAGATTTAGATTTTTTTTTTTATTTGAGGACTGAAATGATGTCCGACGAGAATAATCACCAAAATGAGAATGAAGAGCAAGAGGATTTGGCTATATAGATAATTAAGAACAAAAAGCATGTTGAAAAGTTTGACTTAAGGGCTAACTGACTTTGTTACCTCCATTTTTGTTTTCGTACTTCATTTGTGCTGAAAATAAAACAGTTCTGTATAGGAGAGCATCCTCATACTTTAATTCTCTCTGAACGTTCATCACTCCTTCAACTTTCAGACTTTGTTTTCAGTTGAGTGAATTTTTTATTCTCCGTAAGGGTTATGCTTGTTCCAGAAGCAATGAGTTGGCCAAAATCTGTGTTTTGTTTTGTGGTTTACAGCTAAAATTTCCCCAAAATGTGTGTTTTCTGCTGTTGAAAATCCTCCACGTGACACTGGAAGATCTGATGTCCATACATGTTGTTATGGGCTTAAACTCCATTTGTTTGTTTTGGCCAATAGTTGCTTCTGTTTTTCACTAAATGTCATTTTCAGTAGGTTTTATTTTGTAAAAGCGTGTGTGTGTGTGTGTGTGAGAGAGCGAGAAAGAGAGCGCGATAGTGAGTGGGTGTGAAATGGGTGAAGGTTGTGTGTGTTTGATCCAGGAGAAGAATTTGCCTACTGTGTCAGCTCTGTTCAATAAATAAAATGACTTTAACAACTACATGCTCATATCCTCGCCCTTTTTTCTACTTGAACATGTTAATTTGTAAATATTGCAAAGTATTAGCTAATGCATTTGCATTATTTACAGCTTTTAAGTTTCGTTTAGCATTCAATACTGTAAAAACAAACAAAACGTTGTCACACTTCCCTGAATACACTTCCACTGCATGATAAGCGACTCCTTATCAAAGCAGGAACCAAACCCTTCCTTTGGCCAGATAGAAGTTCAAACAGTATGAAACTTGTAGGGTCCATTTGGCTGTTTCATCTTGTATCTAGGTTGTAACAGACATTATACAACCCCCTCTGTCAACAGAGAGGATAGGTTTCTTGAGAAAGCAGGAATTCCAGTTCGTTCTCAGACAGTCTAACTTTTGGTGTGGCTATTATTTTAGGTGTTTATACCTCAAAATGTGTAAAAGGACCTTGTCTTGTGACGTTTTATGTTTTTATTGTTACTATATGCTTCTTGCTATTCCATCCACCGTTCTTATTTCTAGTGAAAGAGCCTTAGAACAACAAAGATCAAATTAATCAAACCCACACAGACGTAGACAATAGATTAAAACGCTGCCTGCTTAAGACCTCCAATTCCCCAATCAAAGTGTTGTTTATCACTATGTAACTCCTGAGCAACATCAGGAAAAGTGGATTGATTTGAGGGAAAAGAAAGGCCGTGTAGATGTGAGATAAGCAGGGCTGACATTTTTTGCAGTTTTTCTGTTAATCATTACAGGCCTGTAATAAAGGAAGAGAGGAAGGTGAAAGTGGAGGAAACCACCGTTCATAAGAACCCTGAGTCTAAACCACTGCAATAAAAGCTATTGATTTTGTGTTTATAAAAATTGTGTGTAACTAAAAAGATTGCAACCTTTTCTGGTCGGACATGAGCCAATGCAATGCTGGTGTGAAACAAACAGAGAAGATCCTTGTGCACGTTGATTTCTATACTGCAATTTATGGTAAACTGATAAATATTTACGCTTCCTGTCTTCTTTCACAGATAAATGGACACAATGACCAAAGTATCGCAGCTACTACAGAGTTCACCAGAGCATGAATGTGATAGATAACTGTTTATTTGAAATTCTGCTTTATGTGTGACACATATAAATGCACATTACCACAGTCTTTGTCACACACAGGCACACACACCCCACCACACACCTACATGCACACACACAAGCCTACTTTCTCACTATTCTCTTTACTTCACCAGGAAATTGCGAGAAAGCAGGTGATCATACAACTTTTGACGGGAACCTTTTCTGTTCCAGTGGGTAAACTCCACCCACTCTGAGTGGAAACTCAGCAGAAGTGGAGGAAAACATAAATACTCTCTGCATGACTCATTTATCTTGATTTTAATCAGCGGGTCAATTTGACCCAGAACATTATACGTGTCTCAAATTGTAATATATATATATATATATATATATTTTTTTTACAAAAGATCAATTTCAAGAATAATTATTGTTTTTTTGTGTCTAGGCTTTTTTCAGTGGACATGAAAAATTTAAATTAAATTTTTTTATGTCCAAATGAGTAAAATGAGTAAATGAGCAGGTTGTCGTCATTGATACTTTATTTGTGAGAAATAAAAACAACATCATTGCACAAATATTGTTTGAAATATTTAGTATTGGAGTTAATAATCAGATACAAAAATGTTTTGGAGGAATTTCTTGGTTTCTGACACTATTGCATGATTAAACACTCCCCAGGTCAAATTGACCCAGGAACATTATTTATTAATATTTTTTACTTTATTTATTTATTTATTTATTTTGCTAAATTGTTTATTTATACTATCAAGTTATTTCTTTACTTATCTACTGTGTGTAGATAAAAAACAAACAAATGCTCCAAAAATGTTGAAGTGCATACAGTGCGCAGGCGCAGCTTGTGGGTGCCATAGTAACCAGAGCCTACTGGCAGCTGTTAGCTCTAGAGCAGACATCAGCGGTCAACATGGTAAGTCCCTGTAGTTTCAGTTCATTTTACTCGCTGTTTGGTTATTTATTACTGTTAATAAGTGTTACCACAGAGACGCTCATGCAGCCTCTCCCTGCTGATGCAAACCGGTTTGACTGTTAACTCAATTCAGGAGTAGCTGATAGCTGGCTAACATCAGTTCAATAAAGTCTGGTTTGTTGTGTATGTTTAGTTTGCTGAACGACGTCAAATGCAAATTTCTGCTGTATGTCGGGATGAATAAGCAGCATTAATAATGGTTGTGATCCAGCATGTTTACATTGTTGGAGTTTAGATATAGTGTTTATATTGTGACGTTGCTAGCTGGCCGTGGTTACCTTCTCCTGTTCTAGTCTATCCTCATTTAATAACAGCCTCGCCTGCTGTATGATGTTTAATGTCATGTCTGCAGGCCAAGCCAACCACCATGAAAGAAGCTTTAATCAAATGGGTAAGTGGGGGACAGAGCCTAGCAAAAGAAACACAACAATTGTATGAAACAAGTACTTTAGTACAAGTACTAGTTTTAGGTGGACATATGTTGATTGAATTGCTGTTTTGAATACTTTGTGTATGCAGGAAGAGAAGAGCGGGGAGAAACCAAATGAGGCTAAAGAAGTTAAACTGTACGGTCTGATTCCCCCTATAGAGAAGATGGATAACTCTCTCAATGCATTGGTCTACTGCGAGTAAGTCCTGTTTTTATGGAGTATCTGGTATGGAGTAAAAAATATCCTCGCTTGACAGAAAGACTACAGCAGCCTGTTTAGAAATATTTCCAGCCATAAATACAATCACATCTTTTTTGTGAGAAACTACATAAGGTTAGTCTATTTGGAAAGATGTATGCTGTCTGTCTGAGCCAGAGTCAATAATAACCAAAAATTGTCTTGTTACATTTGTGTTGCTTGCAAAATGAAAATACATTTTTGTTCTCAATGCTTTAAATTTTTGTGGACATGTGCGATACAGTCAAATTATATTGTTTTACTCAAGGTTATTGTAAAAGAGTGAAGCTCCCACCATGCCTGTCCAGGACTGTATCGATCTGCTACATGTGCTCACTCACACTTCCAATAGAATGATATTACTTAATTGATTACTATTCATTTCTTTTTCATACAGCAGCGCGATTTGAGCAGCTATTTAATTCAGTTTTATCAATTCCCAAAATGATACTAAGTGCGTTTATTGACTTGAGTGCACTGTGACATGTGAAACAAAATACTCTTTAACTGTGAATCAGATATTATTGAGTTCATCCTTCACATACCTTAATATTTTTTTGTCCCATGCTCTACTTAGGAAGCTGTCTCTGGCCACAAACGCTATTGAGAAAATAACCAATCTGAATGCCCTCAGTGAGTACTACCTGCTAGATTAATTTAACTCAGAGACGCTGTTCTGTACATCAAATGAAAACTTGAACTAATTTATTGTTTATGTCGTTTTAGAGAACTTGAAGATACTTTCATTAAGCAGAAATAATATAAAAAGTCTTGTAGGGTTGGTAAGTTACTTACAATCCTGAATTAATACTAAATAAGTTAATTTTCTGGTGTCATAAAGTCTGTATGTTTTATTTTTCTCCCAGCAGAATATCTTTGGTTTCACCCGCAACTGAGCTTGTTTGATTCATTTTCTTAACGTGTGTATTTGCAGGAGGCAGTTGGAGACACTTTGGTGGAGTTATGGATTTCCTATAATTTAATAGATAAACTGAAAGGGATCAGCTCCATGCATAAACTGAAAGTCCTCTACATGTCCAACAACCTTGTTAAAGATTGGGGTATGCTGCACTCATCAAGACAGATTTTTATTTATTTTTTTTACATTACCAAAACTTTCTGTGTTGGTCTCTTTAGGTAATTGGTCATAATTTATGTTAGTGAAATTGTTATTTGAGGGATTTCCTTTTAAACTCACCTTATGCGTTCAGTGCTTTCTCTTTGTTATGTAGCAGAGTTTGTGAGGCTTGCTGACCTGCCCAGCTTGGTGGACCTGGTTTTTAATGCAAACCCGCTGCAGGAGAAGCATGCCACGGAGGGAAGCTGGATGGACGAAGCCTCCAAAAGGCTTCCTAATCTAAGGAAGCTAGATGGTGAGATTAAGCAGCTTGCATGTTTCTGAATTTATTTTAAAAACTCTGCCACATACATTTCAGTATTTTCAATTGTTCATTACTCATTATAGAAGTTATCATTATCCTAACAATTATGACATAAGTCAACTTTAGCTTCATCATCTACTTACTACAAAGAATATATAATAAAGAATAATATTTGAAGTATCAACCAGAACACAACCTTATGTACATGAGCACTTTCTCCTCATTGATTTATATATTTTACTTAAGCGATTTTAACACTTAGGAAGATATAAGCTACATTTAACCTTATTTTGACAGTCGCCAATGCATCAAAACACTCAGGCAGCATGATGCTGCCACCGCTGTGCCTCACATTTGGGATTATGTTAGCAGGTATCATGGATAATTGTTAGTCGTCTTCAAAGTGCTGGTGTGGGGTTGCTTTGAGGTAAAAGGCTCTGCAGACACGGCTTCAGTTGAACAGCAAAAGATATAATTTTAAACTTCAGCCCATATCACGACATCTGACTCAAGAGGAACCTCGGCTGAATCATAGAACAGTTTCTGTAGATCTCAGAGCACAGCCTTTTATATACATCATGAGAACATACAAACACATTAGCACATCTGGAGTTCCCCAACATCTCCGTTTTTTAGCATATTTTTCCCACATGCATACTTTCCACCTTTAGTCTCCCTTAGCTCAAGACCTCGATCTCCATATGATGCTGGAATCCATACCTTTACGGATTTAGTCTGTCTCCATGCAAGAGATCTGCTTTGGAAATCTGTGCTGACAGATTACTCATGCTTGCAAACTTCCCTCTTTTACTTCTGAATCTCACAATGGACATGATGACGAAACACTTCCGCTTTAGTTTCATCAGGCCACAGTAAAACTAAGATGTTCCCCAATTCTTTTTTTTTTTTTACAGAGTGCATTTACTCCCTCCAATTGGGCCTTTTATGTTGCTGTTCAGTAAATGGATTCTTCTTAATTAAGTGGCATTTCAGTCTATGTTGATACAAGCAAGGAGAACAATGAACCAGCATCTTTACAATGTCTTGCTTTTTGGGGGGGTTTTGTGGAGTAAATATGCACATTACACACCAAAACACAGAATCTTTCCCTGAATAGAATGATTGTGTTTCTACTTTTAAATTAATTGTTTGAACATATGAAAATTGTACCTGAGGTTTAACCAGATTTGTGGACATTACACAGCGAACAAAAAAAAGTTATTTGTCTTTTTATGACACGTATGTAAACACGTGGTTTCAACTGTTTATCAGCCACTTTCTCTTTTTATTCCAGGGATTCCCATCATCAAGGAGATGGACGAATAAGATGAAACAAGCAAAAGAAAAAAAAAAGAAAGGCAAAATCTTTTGTCTTTCCCTTTTTATGTTGTGCATATTTTATAATGGTGCTTTCAATTAAAAAAACATATTGAACAAAGTTGATGACTGCAGTTTGACAAGCACAAAATTCCAACTTCAAGATATTTCTCAAATCTTGTATGTGTATTTACATGGGCAGCATTTCTTAATGTGATTTATAGCATTGATTTTATTTTATTTTGTATCAGACTGTTAAATAAAAAAAAGATGCTCTCTGTCTAAAAATCAGGTTGGTGGACCAAAACTGTTTGTTCGGTTGAATACATTCTCTAAAGTGTCCTTCATTTTACTTAAGAACTTAAGTACAGAGTAAATGCATACTAAAGAGGAAAATCAATTTCTAGGTTCAGTTATGAAGCACTTAAAAAATGTTTTCTGTCATATTAAAAATGAACAAACAAATTTAACTTCTGGACGTTTATTAGATGTGTCAGTGTGACGAGAAGATTGCATGGTGGTCATTTAAGATTGGATAACATACTTGACAGCGCAGGTCAAGTATAATTGTGGGAAGCACACAATTAGACTGTGGTTCTAATTGTGTGCTTCCAAGGAACGTCGCTGCTCCGTACCAGCATTATCTATTGACTGACCTTGACTCCTGGCTGCACAATGTGTCCACAAACTGTGATAAATTTCTGCAGCGCCCTGACCTGTTGAGCATTGCAGATTAGCATACATATCCTTATACAGACATGTTGGCCACTGTTTTGAGTTAAAATTTTTCTTCCTCAACAAGTAGCACAGTTTATACCGTTTTATCAAATAAGAAATTTGTAACAAAGATATAAAGCAGATAGAAAATAGTTTGGCTTTATAAACAGTTAGCTTTAAGGAAGAAAGCAAGAGAAGGGAACCATATTTGGGATTAATGTGGAGCCAAAAGTAGCAGAATCAATATTAACATGACCAAACTAAACAGTATGAAGTGCTGTTTTAAAACATTTGTTCTGGTTATCAGGATTTTTTTTTTATTTTTTTGTTTTTACTGTGGTCTGTTTATGGAAGCCCATTTCCGCCACGGAAACGGGCTTCCATATCTGTTTTATTGTTTCACTTACAAAAAAATAAGTTCACTGTATGTTGCTGTATTGTCTTTTACTTCCACTAACTTTATAGTATGGTGTTGTATACTTATACTAATTTGTGAAATCGTTTATTTCTTTTTTTTTTTTTTTTAGACATTAATGTTCAGAAATGAGTCGTGAAGCAGGCACAATTATAGAATAATCAGTAAACTTTATGTTGTGCCTCCCATTACTTTAACTAATAAGTGAATACTTTGAATAAAAGTGGTGAAAGATCACAGGGGGGGAGCAGGAGGAAGATATATCAGATAAAACTCCTTTAATCCCAGCCCTTTAAGGTCTGTTAAAAAATCAATAGGCCAGCAAACTAAATTATGGCTATTGAGAAAGCTGTTTAACTGTTTGTCATGTATGTGTGCATGTCTTGTTTCACAATGTCAGTCAAGAATCAAGTGATCTGCAGTGTAGGAGCTCCTCAAATTGAACCGCTTTTAGCTTTAGGAGTAAATATCATAGAGCTCCATGTATGTAAATGTGATGGTCATGTGCTTCACAGTCATGTGTGTGTTGTTTGTCAGTAAAAGAAAAGGCTTTGTTCTCTCTCAGGATATAACTGTGACATATAAAGGTGCCCCATCCCACCATCTGGTCCAGGATTTAAAGTGTTATCACAAAGAAATATGTCTTCTAGCTATAGTCAAAACTCTGCTTCTTCCTTGGATAAACATGACCTTGTAAAGTGCCTCACAATTTATTGTTTACTGATTTGCTGCTAAAGCAAAAAGTCTATGTCTCCTAGAAGTTTTTTTGTTTGTTTTGGCACAAGACGTCTTGTTTAGGCTAAACTCTATGAACGAGACAAGGGATGAAAACATGCCAATCCATCATTTACAAAGTGCAGACACCAAAAACAATTTATTCAAGAAAACTGGAAATTGCATGTATTATATTAGAACAAAGTCAATAATATGGTGTGATTTCTTGTTGTCAGATGTCTGAGAAAAAAAATCCCAGAATCTAAGCAGTAAAGAGTGCTATGGGTGATTTAGACATTAAGAATTGGTCATGTGGCTTTGACATGAAAATGTCTTATTATCACAAAGATTTCTGTGTTTTTGCAGTCTATTTGTTTTCCGTTCACGGATACTTTCTGTTCGAGTTAAGGCCGAACTTATGAACACTACAGCGATTATAGTAAATCTTACATTAAAAGTAACCATGTTTTTGTCCTTGTTTTTCTTATGAAACCAAACACATGAAAAACATTGCATCAAACAATAAGTCTATTTTGGTCTTCTGAATTCAGTCTGAATCATGTAAACCAGGGGTGTCAAAGGGCTGCTGTCCTGCAGTTTTTAGATGTGCCACAGGTACAAAACACTGGGATGAAATGGTTTAATTACCTCCTTATTGTATAGACAAGTTCTCCAGAGCCTTAATGACCAAATTATTCTATTCAGGTGTGATGCAGCAGAGGCACATCTAAAAGTTGCAGGTCAGTTGGGTGGAGATGGTGAATGCATTCAAAAGTGTTGGATTTGCGGATTTAACTTGACACGCATATATGATATATAGTGTAGTTCATTTATTACCAGGGGTGGCATAGTTACTTTGAAAAAGTAACTTGATTACTCAATAAAAATTTCATCCATCAGCTAGAAAATGTGCATTTCTCTTTTCCCTCCATTGTTTACGTGTGACGTTACTCCCCAAGGAAAAAGACGAAAGCAATAATAAATGTTTTTACTACATAAAAATTACAAATATAGTATCACACATAACTTTAATAGTAATGTGTTAGATTACTGGTCACTAAAACAAGGGGTCAGATTAGAGTTAATGCATTGCTAACCGATGTGTTGATGACACCATTGTTTATGACATTTCTGTCAGGTTCACGATAAACTCGTTCCACTCGTTCCTAGCCCCCTGCTCGAAGCGATTGAATTTTATGGCACTAGTGAGGTTCCATAGAGGTCCGCGGGTGGTGGGAGGAGTCACAAGTCAGAGCGCTTAAATACAGCTCTGGGCGGTAAATAAACTAGACCGGGGACAACATCTGGATGGAGGCTGCAAGGAGACTCTTTTCTGCTGGAAAAGTTGACGCTGGTGGAGAATTCCTGCAAACTTATTCTGGAAAGAGAGCCATGAATGTTTAGGTTTGTCCACAACGCGAGAGCTTGTTCGACCATGGAGTGCAGCCTTTATTGCCAGGTGGGTGACTTCGATCAAGACCGTGAACGTTCAGCCTTTTATTATCAGGCCAAGAGCGCGCTTTTCGGAACCAGTCGTTGTTTAACCGGATCCAAATACAATGACGTTCGATAAATCGCACTATTTGATCCTATTAGTTTTTTTCGAACATAATTCGGGAGAAAACGAGTAAAAGGAGGCGTAACATGTCATACAACATAGTTTTCACAACATGACTATAAATACCGTCATGTTGGGAATATATGAAAGTTTTTATAGTTTCGAAATGAGCTGTGAAATCATCAATATTAGTAGTTACATCTACAGATGTTTCTATTTATGTTGAGCCAGTGAAAGCCACTTCTCTAACCCCGTTTGATTCCACTTCCTTTAAAAACAATAACACGCACACTAAAAAACCCCCTCCTGAAATAACTACTTCTATCTGGAGCAATATATGTAATAGTCATATTTTCGAAATGCGCTTTGAAATCATCAATATTAGTAGTTGCATCTGTAGCCCGCCTACAATGTAACAATGCGTGAAGCGTTTAGTCTACAAGTAAAAAAAAAAAAAAAAAGCGCAAGCATTTTTTTATAAGAGGCGCGGTTCAGGAAGTGACCTCAGCCATGTGCAGCTGTTATAACTTCTGTTACTTAATTTGTTCAACGGTCTAAAACACACAAGTATGATGAACCCAAGATTAAGTTTCTTTCGCTTTAGCTGTTAACGGAAAATGTTAGTGATATCTTTCCTTTCACATATTGCCTTTCTGCAAGACTGAGCCATCAAAAATGACTATGTGGTTGTGATTTAAAAATAAAACAACTAAGGCATTTTTTTTTTAAAATGGAAAGATAAATTGTCTTAACACAATTTGGCAGTAGGTTTTCCAATGCTTGCTTTAAACTGCATTTGCACGTCTGAACCTGTGGTTTCTTGGTTTCTTGCTGTAAATAAACCCAAGGCTGGGATCCCACATGTTCATCTTTGATTAAATGTAGGCTACAGCTGTGTCTTCTACTAAATAGAGCCAAGCCATTTCCCCAATTTATTTTTGTCATACTGTACTGGTTAGACTGACATTTATGTTACAAATATTAATCTACCAATGTCTAGGAAAAATGAGGTAGAGTTTGTAAGAGTATATCCAGAGTTTACCAGCCTCTTGTTTAACAGTTTCATCCATTAATATGTCTGTACATCCATTAATTCCCTGGAAAAGAAAATGGAACTAGATAATTTTTTTATTTTTATTTTTTCAGTCAACAACATAAGCATATTGTGAATTATTTGTCAGTACTGTCTCAGTCACCGTTTGAAATACGAGCCATTACTATTGTCATCTATTTGTCTCTTGATCAAGATGGAGAAACTGGAAGTGGGAAGAATTTTTGTATTTCCTTATTTTTCTGTCTAGAGAATGGAAAAAATATTTTTCTTTAAAAGAAAAAAAAGATAATTTGCTTGTGTGGGTGTGTAGAACATTTCAAACAGGAAGGAGCTGAGTGATGGGAGGAGGGGTGCATTTTTTGCCCATGACTAACCCTTTACATATTCATTACTCTGACCCCTTTAACCCAGACAGAGGGTAAGCGGAGACAAGAATGGTTGGTGAAAGTAGAGCTTTTATATTCACGCCAAGTGTGTTAACAGCTACTTTTCAATCTCTACTATGCATATATTTTTTTTATATACATGTTTTGTCAACTTCAAGATGACTATTGTCCTGAAAATACGGCCTTTTAAAGAGGATTAGATTTGCCCTTGTATTAGGGCCCTTGCCCTAATACATTAGTTTCGATGCGTTACCCTTTTTGCATTTAAAAATTAATCATGATCAATAAAAATTTTTTTTAAAACAAATTTACAAAAAAAACCCTCTCCTCTGAAACCTTCTACAACAAAAGGACTGCACAAATATTCACCACTTCTAAAGTGTTGACCTGTCAGGTTTAAACAAGCTAAAATATTCAAACGCCACACAAATGGGAGGAAGACGAGAGAGTTTTAGATTTACTTGCTGCAAGGAGAACGGACAGGAGTGTGCCTCAGTTACCATGTCCCACCGTTCTGAAGCATGTTCTTCCGTACCGGAAGAACATGCTCTTTTTATTTCCTTAGAGGCAGTCCAAAGTTACATAGCTTATTCGGTTATCTTGAGTTAATTACGTAGTGTTGCTGCTTCTTCTGTTCTCTTGAATCACAGGCGTGTTGCACCTACAGGCTGACGTAGTGCAGGGTTCAGTTCTTGTTTGTTTTCCTTATGTAGCTACAATGCAAGAACTGATGAACTCACAGAACAGTGGGAGCTGTTGCTCAACGAAACAACTTCACACAACACAGCAAACATAAGATAAAATATACTAAATATTTCTAACACTAACTCAACAGAGATCCAGACAATTGGTGCTAGTCATCTCACAATGAGTGAACAGTAGATTGAGTCCATTTCAGCATGAAGACAAAAGAACACTCCAAGCAAGTCAGAGAATGGATAAAAGGCCCTTAACACCCCTGGGAGTTCAGTTTAATTATTCAAGAAATGGAGGGAATATGTAGCCTAAAGTCCTCACAACCTGAGTGACCTTGCAAGAAGGAGACCAGTGAAAGAGGACATCTTATGCTGAAGGAGTTTCAAGCTTCGATAGCTGAGATGGGAGAGACTCTGCAGGCAACTGTTCCTGGGATTGTCACCGGTCAAAACTTTGAGAGAGTGAGAATCAATCCACTGTTGAAGAAAACTCATGTCAAGACTTGAATAGAGTTTGCCAAAGACTCCATGGTCAAGAAAGTTCTTTATCAGACAAGATGCTGCAAACAACAGGAAGGGGAAGTGAGTCTCCAGGGTCGTTACACAACCATGGGCTGAATAAGCAATTGATCCAAAAAAGAGGAAAGAATTGCTTAGTCCCCTCTGCAAGAGATCTATGACATAAGAGAATATAAATTTTTAATCAAGACAACAACCTGAAGCTTCCAGCTAAAGCTACACGAAGAAAAGAGAGGTTATGGAAAAAAACAACTTGGATGTTCTGGAGTGGCCAAGTCAAAGTCCAGACCTCAGTCTGATGGAGAATTTGTGGTATTTTGGTTAAAAATGCCACCAAAGTCAAATTCTATTGATCATGATTGGTTTGCAAAGGCAAAAAAGGTCAAATCAGCTGTTGAGTAAATTTATGTTTATTGTTAACTTAATGACATGTCACTATCATTTATTAAACATTGTTTTCAATTATTTTTGATATTTTGGATTATGTGATTATGTTTTCACTTCCAAATAAATGCGACCTGTATGTGTTCTGCAGTGTGCACGGGCAAACAACCTGAAAGTGTCCTGCATGCGCAGTAGAGGGCGCAATAACATCAGCATTCTCAGTGTTCTGCCAACTGCCATTTAAAGAAGTGTTTGGGGAAGTAAACATGGACGTTAAAGATGGAGCATAGCTTACATATTTGAAGTTGCTATCCGACCGGAGAAAGCATATTAACAACTTAATCCTCATCATTATTTGTAACTTGTTTTTTCTTCCCGCTTGCGCGTATCAGGACGCAGAATACTGACATTTGTTGAGTGTCAGTGACGTTCAAGTCGGATGAATGCGACCTGGATGTTGGGTCGCATTTGAATCTGATGCTTATTGGATACCCAAGCCGTCTGTGTCGCATTCGAAAAGAATCCGACCTCTGTTGTTCAGACTGTCATGAAAAGATCAGATACAGGTCGCATTACGTCAAAAAATCGGATTTGGGTCACTTCAGGCTGCAGTGTGAACACAGATTATGTTTAGCTCTTAGTTCAGAAAAAAACTACTGAACTTTTTTTTTACAAAAAGTAAGGGTTGCATGTTAATACTTTCTGGTTGCGCTTTAGGTCATCTGTTGTCTGTTTAAGCTGGCACATTTGTTGTGGTTTATGGTGCGTAAAACAATTTATCCAAATTTATTGCAAGAACTGAAAAATTAAACTTCTCTCCGCACCACGTCACAAAATATATAAAAGTTTTGACGAGGATATGACCCAGATTGCACCAATGGGAATACACCATGACAGCCAATCTGCCTCCTCTGTACTTGCCACTGGTGTTGGTGTCTCTGTATGGAACCCGGGGAGGGCTACCGCTGAGTCAGGCGTCTGTTCATGCAGCCACGTTTCAGAAAAGCACTTGATCCTACATTCCTTGTATGCTTTCGGTGTCCTGGAGAGACACTTCTAACTCTTCCATCTTGTTGGCCAGTGAGCTTCACACCAGCCTGGCAGCCTCGTCGTCTTTTTATGCTGAGCTCAGGTGGTATATCAGGTTTAACTCCATGCAGGAGGCCTTCATGTCTTAGTGGCGTCTGCTGATGCAATTCTAGCGGGGGAGCCTGGCATGGCTGCTCGAAGTAAACGTAAATAGTTCCTTTTTAAAAAGTTCATAAAAAGAAATGGTCCAGACTGCTGAACTGTCGTGTTCAGTTCTAAAATTAATATAAAAATTACTACAAAAATGTAATAATATTGGTAAAAACAATCAAACGCTCACAGTTTGGGACAGGCTGCCTTTGTCAAGGTGCCATAGCAACGTCAAAATGAATGCATGAACTTCAAACCCTGACAAAGACTCAGCAAGAGTCTTCACACCAGTCTTCACACCAAGACTCAGCAAGAGTCTTCACACCAGTCTTCACACCAAGACTCAGCAAGTCTTTGTCAGACTCTTGCTGAGTCTGACAAAGACTTTTGCACCATCCCCTCTGGAATTCAGTATTATGTGTTTTATGGAGACATGGCTGCAGGACTGTCCCAACACCAACGTCTCTCTGCCAGGCTTAATGACTAAACGAGCAGACAGAGATTTAAAGGGCAGCAGGAAAAAGAAGGGAGGTGGATTAGCAGTGTTTGTGAATGACAGGTGGTGTCATCCAGGAGATGTTGCTGTGAAGTGTCGTCTCT
Organism: Brachyrhaphis roseni; assembly: GCA_903066815.1. Classification (NCBI taxonomy): domain Eukaryota; kingdom Metazoa; phylum Chordata; class Actinopteri; order Cyprinodontiformes; family Poeciliidae; genus Brachyrhaphis; species Brachyrhaphis roseni. The sequence continues at coordinate 45,700 of CAEFZY010027171.1, forward strand.
GCAGTCCAGACATTGAGCTCTTGCTTCACTCCTGGTGAAGAGGCTGCCTGTTAGGAAGATGGCTGTTAGGAAATGGTCACAGGAAGCAGAAGGGCCCCTCCAGGCTTGTTATGAAGCATCTAACTGGATTACTCTCTGCCAGCCACATGGAGATGACATCAGTGCCATGACTGAGTGTGTGACTGACTATATATTTCTGTGTGGGCAGCACCATTCCCACTGGAACAGTGAAATGGTTTCCGAATAACAAAGCCTGCATCACCAGTGACCTAAAGAAACTTTTAAGCAAGAAAAAAGAGCCTTTTATTGAATAAGACAAGGAGTTATTGAGGAGTATACAAAAGCAGCTCAAAGTCCAGATTAGAGGCAGCAAGGAGAAGTACATGAAGAAGCTGGAGAATAAACGGCAGAGGAACAATATCAGAGATGTGTGGTCAGGGATGAAGATTAAAGGCTTCAAACAAAAGGAGGATCAGATAGATGGAAGCCTGGACGGAGCAAATGAGCTGGACACATTTTTCAACAAGTTCAGCTCAGGAACAAGCTCATCATCATCATCATCCTCTCCTGTCCTCATCCATACAGATATATCACCTTCCTCTGACCCACTGCTTTCCTGTCAAACCTCAGATGTCCTATCTTCCACCTCAGTCATGGACTCTTCTGCTTCCACAAGTTTGTCTTCATCCAAATCAGAAGATACTGCTACTCCCTTTGCCTCCCCCTCCCACTTTTCTGTATCTAGAAGTCGGGTGAAGAGGCATTTGGAGAGACTAAACCGGATAAAGGCTGCAGGTCCGAATGGTGTCAGCCCCAGAGTCCTGAAGGCCTATGCACAGCAGCTCTGTGGGATTCTGCAACAGCTCTTCATCCTTAGCCTGAATTAAGAGAAGGTTCCACTGTTGTGGAAGACATTCTGCCTGGTTCCGGTACCAAAGAAAAGTCACCCATCAGTCATCAATAACTATAGGCCTGTTGAAGATGCCAACATACACCTGCTTCAACAAACCCACTGTCAACAAAGCAGGCAGCACTGTGAGGATCATGATTTTTGATTTCTCTAGTGCATGTAATACAATTCAGCCTGATCTGCACTTTGAGAAACTCCAGAAGACACAAGTGGAGGCCTCAACAGTCGCCTGGAGCTATGACTACCTGACAAATGGATCACAGTTCATGGGACTGAAGAACTGTGTGTCTAACCATGTGGTCAGCAACATAAGGAACTGTACTCACCATTGCTTTTCACTCTGTCCACTTCAGACTTCCAGCACAGTCCGACTTATGTCTTAAAGTCAAAGATAAATCTTTCTCTAATTATTGTAACAGATTCTCATTCTTTATTAAATGAAATTTCCATGACACCGTCATGGGAGAAGTGGAGGTGGTTGAGGAAGATGAATACCTTGGTGTTCGCATTGACAATAGACTGAACTGCAGACACAGCAGTGAAGCAGTCTATAAGAAGGGGCAGAACAGACTGTACTTCTTGAGGAAGCTAACAGCCTTCAATGTTTGCACCAAAATGCTGCAGATCTGCTATAAGTCTGTTGTAGAGAGCATCATCTCTTTTGCCATCATCTGCTGGGGCCAGGGACTTAAAAAGGCTCAACAGCCTGATAAAGAAGGCTGTTTCTGTTCTGGGGATGATTGTGGAACTTCTGGAGATGATTGTGCAAAGTATTATGGTGGGTGAGGTGGCATAGGATCAAGAAAATTATGGACAACCCTGACCATCCTCTTCACGAGATTATCTTGGGAAGGCAGAGCATCTTCAGTCAGAGGCTTCTTCAGATTCAGTGCAGTACAGATGAATGCAGAAGATCTTTCCTTCCAACAGCCATCACCATCTTAGATTTAGATTCTTCGGTCTTTGAAGAATCTAAATTAATGAGTCTTTGGCTCTTATGTTTCCCGTTGATATTAGGGTAATGGGATTTAGAGTTGACACACAGAATCAGCATTTGCATTTGAAAAGCAAATGTATGTTGGAGTTCTGTCTGTAAATCAAGTCATCCGTGCCCTTATTTGCAAATAAGGGCTCCATAAAACACCATTTATGGATTATAGATTTTCTGGGTTTGCATCATGGAACAAATATGCTAAGCCAGTCAGTGATGAAGATGAACTGCCCTCTGATCAGCCACAGCATTAAACCACTTGCCTTACATTCTGCACGACTTATGCCTCCAAAAGCAAGTCTAGTATGTTGAGTTAAGAACGTAAGAGAATCTCTCTGGTTGCAGATTCTGCTGCCATATGATGTGCTCTTTGGAAGATTGGTCAGTTCAAATACCAATTGAGCCATTTTGCCACTTTTTATTGTTCCTCTCGGCAACATTGAAGTTGCCTGGATAGTGACAAGTTTTTTGGGTACTTCTTACTGACAGGAGATGTTGGACAAGATCAAATATTCCCTCCTGTTTATTTACTCTGCATTTGCCTGGAAGAAGCAAGAGAGCTTTGAAGGGAAGGCTAATAGTTTTTCTTCCGGTGTCTGCAGCCTGCAGAGCTCTAGTTTTGCCTTGAGTCCACAAGAACACCAAAGGGTTGCTGTTTTAAAGAATTTTGTTCTAGTTTGCAGATCATTTAATCTCACAGGGGTTTAATATTGTGGCTGGTTGCTGTTAAACTTACAAGACAGTTCTTGGTTAGAATACCATTTTCTAATTTAACATTTGTCAGGTATGATTGAGTTGACTTCACTCCCATGGGTGATCTAAAGATGGAGTGATAAAATTGACCTGCTGTGATACAAAATGTGAAATTAAGAAAGGTCACCGATTGGCCTAAAGTGGAAGAAAGGTTGTGAAGCAGCATTACTTAATCATAATTTTAACAATAATCAAAGTAGTAATTATGTTTAAGGTATCCATAATCCAATCTTTGGATTATGGATACCTTTAGATTAACGGCTAATTTGAAGACGTTATACGGATTAATTATATGGCTGATGTTTCAACATCTTTACATCTCTTAGTATGTTTAATACCTTCTGAAAGGTTTTTATTTTCAATAAGTACTATTAATCTTACAAGCTTCATCAGAATGTATATACAAAGTTACTGAGTAAGACTACATGGCATTCACATTTAAGTTTTGGCCTTGTTCTTCCAGGGTGCGCTACTGCCCCCAACCTCACCCGCCCAGCTGTTCCTCACAATGCAGCTGGGCATTGTGGGGATATATGCCCAGCTGCATATATCCTCACAATTTGCAACACAAAGTTACACCCTTGAAAAAAAGATTACTGGAGTTTGATGTAGGTTGTTGTCGTGTTGAAAATAGATCGTAGGTGAGCGTTCCGGGAATAGAGGAGCTGTAAAGAGACCGGTGTTGACCAACTGACGCATGAGACGCACGCACAGACCAGGACAAGGAAGAAAACGAGAAGAAACGTGTGCATCAACACAGCACATTACACTGGGCTTTTACCATTTGGACTAAGCACCACTGAAGAACTAAACAGCAATGGCAAACCTAAAAGGGAATTCGGTCACAACTGAACATTTGGATTTGCCTTAACTCAAAAACTGCTGTTGTAAATGACAGTTGACAGAAATCACAATATTATGTTGAGAAAACATGGATGTGAAAGTTGATTTTGTGTTGATCTTCCTGTCAAAACAAATGTGTTCATTGATGGAAATCCTTGAATCTTGACCATTTGGATGAAGTGTGGTCTTTGTGAAAAACTAAACAAAAATGATTGTAGTAAAAGAGTGTTGCAAATGTTAAGATGATCTTTTATTAATAGATTTGTTATCTTGATCAGTTGTCTAATTGGTAACGTTAGTCTGATGTTCAGTGTCACCTGTTTTTTTTTTTTTTTTTTTTTTCCTGTGGATCAGAAAAAGAAGTTTCAAAACTGATTTTTAAAGTGTAACAGACCTGTTATTGTGCATTTGCTCCTCTGTGAGTCTTGTCATTTGAGGTCATAATTTCTAAGGGGGACTCTGGCAAATTACTTGCACACTTCATTAGTAAGTTCAGAAAACAAAAATAAATCTGCCTTGGCTCAGACTGAGGAAATGCTAATCTTTCAATCCTTTTTCATATAGAACCATTTAATGAATTTATCAGTTTAGTAACTCTTGGCAGAGTGTCCCTTGAATTGTGATTGTATTTTTTTTCCTTGTATACTATATTCTGTTTTCTCTTGATTTTCTTTAGTTCTTGTGATGTTTGAACAAATTTTGTTAACCCATTCACAGTTGATAAACTTCAGAATTTATGACGCAGCACAATTGTACAAAACTCCTACCAAAGAATTAATTAATCTTAGCAGTTGGTTGCATGACTTGTGACCACAATTGACCAGTTTTAGCTTGCCAAGTTATTTGCCAATCTAAGCCACTTTTTACATTTTTTTTCTGTAAATGGGTAATGATCTATAAGATTGTTTCACACCAAACTATTATTTTTTTTCTTCCCCAGTTTGAAAATAATTCAAAAGGCATGGTCTGTTCATTTGTGTAAATTTAGACCAATTATTTTTAATAATCAGCATTACACTGTTTCCTGAAATACAAGCAATGTGAGCGAAACCAGTGGAGGGAACACAACTTCTCAAAGGACTCTACTCATTTGGCTGACCACCATCACTGCAATGAAGACTGTGTCCAAGGACCAGATTCAAGACTCTGGGACAAGAGTGTTTTGTCAGCTTTTATGTGTTAGCATAGGCTGTAATTTGGTTTTAGTGGTTTGCATTATTTTTATTTTTTTTAATACTGTGCTGATGCATTCTGTACTTGGTATTCTGATTAATATTGGGAGAAAACTTGCAGAAACTGTTCTTAAAGGTGGGTGGCAAGGGCCTTAACCTTAAAATGTATGTACAAATTTAATTTGCTTTTACTAAAACAATTTACTTACATACACACCCAAGTTGTTTACCATTTGAGAGAAAACTGCAGCTGACTATCATGTCACTTTGGAACAATCTCTTCTCCTAGAAGGACATGTTGAAGCATTGGAAAATAAAAATCATTTTAACTTGAAGATGCCCTTTGGCAGAACCTGGCCCAGTGTGAACAGTCATCTGACTCGACTGAAAGTGGAGTGCCAGTGGACTACCCTGGCCATTGCCTTCCTATGCTCTTCCCCTCAATTCACAACTCAGGCTGAGTTTTCTCCTGCAGGCAGGAGACAGCTGTCAGTTGATACTTCGGTAGAGTTTCAACCTTGCCGATCAGTGAACAGAAGGAGAGGTTGTAAACGATGGGCTGTAAGGTATTCTTAGTGTTGACCAGAGAGCTGACCTAAACCAAAAATGTTTTGCAAAAAAACATTTTTGCAAATGGTGTTCTGTAGCCCCAACTTGAAGGTAAAAGTCTAAACATGTTCGAGTAAAGCATGTGTGGCATCTGCAGATATGTTATCTGCTTTTGACCCCTATTAATTCTGGATGGAGGGTTGACGGTACTGATTGTCTCTGCGGATCTGACTCTTCATTGTACTTCATTGTAGTCTGTGATGGATAATGCTTATCCATCATAGGCACTATGATGGATGTTCTTAGGATAGATGGAATATTGGCTGTGTAGATGACAACAGGTTCCATCGCAATTGTCCCTTTAGTTGCCACAACAAGTATAGTCTGAACCTTCCTCCGAACAGTGCAAGTGTGAAGAACAGCTCGTGTCAAGCGAAAAGGGCATTTCCTAAGAACCAGAAGTTCTTGGTGGGCAAAGGAAAAGTGTTCTCTGGAAATCCATAGTCATCATTACACTTGAGCAAGTCAATGTCCAGGTGCTTCTGAGTGGAACAGTGGACCTGTCAGTCCACCTTCTGTCTACATTCAGGTTGTTCTTGATCAGAGAAGAGACAGTGGTGAAACTCAGGAGTTTGCTGAGGGTGGGTTTCTCCAGCAGCAAGAAGCTACAAACTTTCTGCTGGTGGCCACTTAGGAAACTTGTGACCCAGTGATGGTAAGAAGCTGCTACTGTGAGATGGTTAAGCTTCTGATGGAGGATACCTGCTTTGGTGGTATTCAAGTTAAGACCAAGCTGAAATTGACTTGGTTGGATTCTGGTATATCCTGGGTGATCAAGGTGAACCAGAATGAAGTGGTTGAATGAACCACAACCACAAGTGATTGTGGTTGAAGTGTGGTTCCAAGTTGGCAGCATTATCATCAGCTCCTGTAGCTTTCCTGGTCTTTTGATGCTGAGAGTTCATTTACATTTTCTTCTGAGATCTTTGATGCAAGTAGAGGACCTGAGGGAGAATAGTTGGTAGAATTGTTGGTGGCCAAATGGGTTGGAGGTGTCTTACTGGTTTTCAAACATGCACAAGAATTTGTCGAGGTTGTCAGCCAGTTGAATAGTGGGGGTCATTACAGTGTGAGGAGATGGGCTTCATTAGTTAGTGATGGCACCTCCAAACTGCTGCTGCATTGTTGGTTAAGAAGCAGTTTTTTAGCTTTTCACCATGGTTTCTTTTCCCTAAAAGGTGCCCTTAGTTAGTTTTTCTTGTCTGCTGATACTAGCCCTGGTCCAGACTGCTATAAGTTTCTTTGGTTCTATACAGCTTCTTCAAGGTTTATTATTGTTGTAAGTATGAGGTCTTGGTTTGCACATAGCTGTGGTTGAAGATGAAAACGGACTACAATTTGTGCAGTCAAATCAGTCCTGGCCGCTGGCTTTGAGGTTTTCATTTTGTGTCAGTAGTTTGGAATGAGATGAAGCATACAGTGATCAGTGAGTCTTAAAGCTGCCTGGGGGCGTTGTACAATATGCTCCTTTTTTAGACTAACAATGGTCCATTGTGTTTGTATCTGGTGGGATACTTTACATACATTACCTTAGAAGTCCTTTGGATAGGTTTGTGCTGTTTGAAATTCTCAAGGACAATAATGAGTTAAATGCCTCAACTATAAACCGAATTTATATAATGAAGGTACTGGTATACAAAGAAAAAAGATACATTAACATATCTAACGCAAAAAGATAAGTTGGATAAAGATTAAGAGATGGAGTGTGACAGAAGAAGATAAGGGAGAGACTGATTAAAACTTCACTGAACTTACTTAGCTTGTAGTTATAAGGGATGGGTGGTTTGGGGGTTGTGATAGTGCAGCTGCACATGACTGGTGAGAATTGCCCTACACTTTATCTCTGGCTAGACAAAAAAAACATTTATACCACAGGAATGCTATGACGTTTAGTGATTTTGGAATTGACTTTTTTGATATCTCAGTATACCTTGAAACGGGTAATCAGGCCATACCTAGATCTAACGAGGACAAAAAGGGGCTTGGAAGTTTGGAAGGTGTCCTTGCATTTTACCAGCACTCTACATCCTTCCTTTTGCCATGCTTTGAGCTGATTATGTGTCCAGTGATGTCTTTATTTATTTTGTTATTGCTAGTTTGAGCCCCCACCCCAGTTGTGTATGGCCTTATGCCATTTGGTAAGACACCTCACCTACCATACCTGTGGGTGGTGGGCAGAAGAGCTGATGGCATGTTATAGTAGGCTTCCCCACGGCAGCTGTGGCTACAATCCATAGCTTGTTATCATCAGTGTGTGAATAGTGCATGAAAGGGAATAACCGATTTCATTGCAAAGCACAAGTCTGATGTCATAAAATGGACAAGTGTTTGTATGTTTAAAGGAATTTTGCATCCAAATAATTTTTAGGTATTTCTTTCCATTTAAGTTTTTTTTGTTTTGTAATGTCTGCTGCTTGGTGCAGTATCTTGATTTGAAGATTATTCAACCAAGCGAATGCAGTATTTGCAAGAAGTACTCTGAAAAGAGACCTACCTTTAACTGGTGCTGTGATTCATTTAACTTAACTTTATCAAGTTGCAAGCATAGTCACAGAGCCAGAATATTCATTGAGCAAGCAAGTGCTTTGATTCTTTAATGCATTTTTGAGAAATCCTTGAATTTTCCTCGGCAACCATACAGCTGTGCAAAAATGCTTGGGCGGGAAGGAACGCAGCCTTTGGGGACAAATATGAGGGGCCGTTTAGGACAAAATTTACGTTTTGTCTCTCACACACTACCAAAACCTCTCGCATACTCCAAAAAATAGCCACGCACACGCCAAAAAATTACGTTTTGTCTCTCACACACTACCAAAACCTCTCGCATACTCCAAAAAA
>CAEFZY010027173.1:0-45503 GCA_903066815.1 Brachyrhaphis roseni
GTGTTGCATCATGTTGTCTGCTCTGAATAAAACACAGCGCCCCTCGTGGACAATATAGGAACTGCAGATTTTCAATTAAACGAAGTGCGTGTTTTTTTTCAATAATCATTGTTGTATAATGATAATGCATTTAGCCCCCGGGCCGGACTAAATCGTTCGGCGGGCCGGTTCCGGCCCGCGGGCCGTACGGTTGACACCCCTGTGTTAGGGTGAGGGACTTGAGATGTGTTCTGTAAATGGAGTAATATGGTACTCGATTCACAACCTAGTTTTTGACTTTCCACAGACGTTTTCCTGTCTTTATAAAGAAAGTATCCATTAATAACAAATAACTTTAAACTGGTTATATTAAGCCCATGCGGTCTACTTCATCCTGTAAAAATTAACACCAATAATGAAAGATGTTATAAGTTCAAAAACACTCAGATGCCACTCTTGCAGCATGTATTTTTTACTTGTTTTTGACACGCTGGAGAGGATATCTGAAAGTTAACCAGTCTAAGGCCATCTGTGTTTGTGTTCACAGGAAGCAACGTAAACTCAGCAACGGTTGGGGTCCTGGTGGGCTTTGGGATCCTGGCAATCCTCTTTACTATTGGCATTGTGCAATTCTGCTGCAAGTATAAATGCAAGAAGTTGAAAGAGTGCTGCAAGAAAAAAAGTAAGATAAAAATGAATACTTTGGGTACAGCATCTTACATATCACACACCACATACAAAATACAGCTAAAGACCAACACCAGATATTGTCGTGCAACACCATTTAACACATGATGCATTAAGTTATAGCAACCTTGTAGGTATCTTTTTTTTGATAGGTCAATACATCAGAATAAGGATCTCGCAATATTCTCTTCTCCCTACTATTTGCCACTTTCCAGAATTGAATCAGAAAGGGAAAGCGTGTTTCGACTGATTTTGGATAAATATTTAAATCCCCCAAACCAGTATGCAACTTTATACTCACGGAAGCAAAACAACTACAGTCATCCTTTGCTGCTGAAAACTTTTTCCATTACGTTTCTTCCTTCTTTGCAGAGCCAACAGTGAAAGACAGAATGCTCACGTAAGTACATTCTTCTGTTCTGCCTTTCTTTCAAAGCCTTATATGCAACTTTTATTTCCTCATTTAGAATTGCATTGTGGTTGCACTCAAAATTGTTGTGTTTTGACCTTACAGCAAAGTTGGCTTGAAAAAGTCGAAACCTCCCTTCACAATCAGCGGCTCCATAAAATAACAAGTCTGTGGCATTCGGAAAACTCTGACATAATGAAAGGAGCCCACCTCATTGTTACTGATTCAAGCATGAAGCTTATTTTTAAAGCTTACATTGCGGTTTGTGTAAACTTAAGACATTATTTGATTGCACCATAATTTTTGTATGTTGTTCTGCTTTGTACCTCCTGCATAGGTAACTTTGCATAACTGTGTTAAAGCTTTATTTAATTCCTCTTTTTTTTTCATTGAAGCAAAAGTATTCCAGTTGATCATTTAAAACCAATGCTGTCTCTTCTGATTCTAGAGTACACATAAAGCAATCAATTCATCTATAAATAGATATTGTCGTGCAATATAACTTTGCCAGTTTTGATTTGGGTCACTAGAAACCGACAGCATGAGGTGTCTCGTGATGATAAGTCAGTTATGCTCACTCAGAGAAACAGAGAGCAGAAGAGAGAGAGTTCACTGCTGATAGTAACTGTCTGAGGCAAAGGGAAGAATATCTCACCAACGCAGCCACAGGAACCAGGTACTTCAGTTTTCTTATAAACTGCGGGTGACTTCCCTCCAAATTCACATGTCTACCGCCCATTTGAAACTTTCTATGGTTAGTGGAACAACAATGTCTCACTGTTTTTCCTCTAATGAAACTAGAAGTTGTTTGCTAAAGATTTTCTTTTCCTCAAAACAGTTTTCAGTGGGGTAACTTGATGTTGCCTAACGCGTTGAGTGAAAAACAATCATGCTCTTGATGTCTCAAAACAGAACTCCAAAGGTTTTGACAAAGGCTAAAATATATGTTATTGTTCATTTCTGATATTTTATACGTTGGATTGAGTCCCTATTTTGTAGAAGAGAAACCTACATGTTATGCTATTTTTTTGTGATAGCTTTATATCCTAAAAGGATTCTGAATTAGTGGTTTCGATTGTATATAGCACATACCTTATGTCTGTATCACATATGTAAATTGAATGTAATATTTAGTTTTTTGAGTGATTTATGAAAACAATAAAAAGGCTTTCAAAAAATAGATTTTTTAATCAAGCAATTAGTTCAACAATTTATAAAAATTTGTTACAATTGAAAGAGCAACTTACAGAAAAAATTTCTTTGACCAACCCAAAGGTTTACATACCATTCCTTAGGATTTGGTAGAATTGCCTTTGAAACTATATGCCTTTGGTCATCCTTTCACAAAAGCTTGCTCATACTGTATATTACAGACCCAGACCCAGGTATAAATTAAACTCAACTTTTCCTGCAATATTATAAATATGCAGAGAATATAAAGAGGAAAGGATTGACTCCTTTTTGAAAATAAGTGAAGTTAAAAACAAAGGACAATTCTTATTAAGTTACAGTATATTTCTATTAGATGTGCATACCTATGTGATTATATTTATTAAGTTTGAGCTACCTGCCTTACCTGTGCACCCTATTTTGACAAAAAATTAAGACATGCTGTATTTTAGCTTGTTTGTCTTTGGTGGAACTTTGTTCTCTACTCAAGTTTCACATCTGCAGAGGCCTAAATTAACTTTCTAATCTTATTTAGGAAATATTTTAGCTCGGGTTTATGCTTATGGTCGAGACTGAGGATGAAAGAACGAAATGCATCTGTACATAAGCTGCAACAACCCATGCAGATCAGCTTGCAGTCAGTATCAATTCGGTATGCATGAATGGAGAGTTGCATGCTCAAGTTTGCTAGACAGCCAAGTGATAATGTGTGCTTCACTTTTTGGTATGTTGTAAACACTTGTATAATTTAACAATGGTAAATGTGCCTTTCATATGACATTGTGTTTCTAAATAAATAGCTTACAACACATTTAAAACCAAACTGACAACTCCAATTTCAAGTTATCACGATGAACACTTCTATGTGCAACCTGTTCAAAGCACACCTAGTCAAAACCCATGTACTCTAGAGTCAACATGTATAAGAAATTGATGTAAATGATGGAGTATAGTGAGAACACCTCTGATCAATATAAAGTAAGATTAGTAATATCACTGTTGTAAAATATTGTATATTCTTGTGACATAACATTATGGCCACATACCTTATAGTTTGTTTGTCCCCTTTTCTCCAAAGACAACCTACTGTATTTTTCAAGTCCTTAGGCTAAAAACCCAAAATTACAAACTGTCTCTGCTGTCTTGGATTTTGCTGCCAAAAGTTCCTCAGGTTAGCAGTCCTCTTCCTTCATCGGCACCTGTGTGATGTAAAAAAACAACAACAACAACAACAACAACAAAACAAAAGGACGGCATCTATCGTCAGAACAGACCACCTTCATGGTCCAGATCACAGTCTGATGTCTATTGTTACATACATTGTTGGCACTTTCAATGGTATAAAGGCACCAGCATGGAAACCCTGACCAGTCTGCAGAAATGCTGCCCCGTTAACAACAAACTGAAATGAAATGACATTTGGCACCATCTCCTCACACACATAATGATGCTGTCAGCAATCTAAGCTAAAGTAGCTTGTTTGTTAGATTGCACAAAACTGGATGGTTTTCGCTCCTTAACAGGTACAATAATGAAAAGAGACACCCAACTACAACCAACATCATGACCAATGACTTGTGGGTTGTCACTGGTCATAAAGTTAAGCCTGACTGTGTTTTCTTACAGCCTTTTAACTTGCAATACCACGGACATAACACTTATTTTCGTTTTGCTTTGTTATTTCTTAATCTCGTGAAGTCATGACATCCTCTCTGTAAAAATTAAATGAGCGTCATAAGGTTCTATAATTCTTTGATTCTATCTTTTAAAACATAAAAATGCGACTAGAATACTCAATTCTAGTCGTTTATCAGGCATTGATAACAGCAAAAAGCTAACCATGATTCAACAACTTGTAGAGCCAACTCTAGTCACCGTGACTTGACGTTGTTAGTCTCTGTATGACTTAATCAGTGTCCCACATCATTGTGGAAGAATTGTTGCCCACTCTTCGTAAAAACATCATCTCACTTCGCTGAGGTTTCCGGGCATTTGTTTCTGCAGTTTCACAGATGTCTTAAGTTCCTGCCACAGCATTTCACCCTAGTTGAGGTTTTAATTTTGAGTTGGCTGTTGCAATATCTTGATTGTCCCTTATACAGTTTAAGATTTGCTGTTGTGTTTGTCTTGTTGATGACCGTATTTTAGGCAAGCTCTCACTGTCACACGAGTGGCTTCACATTTGACTCTGGAATATCTTAGAATAAAAAGGAGCTTATGCTTGACTCTGAGGCTGTAAGGTAGCCCAAATCATCCCCTTCCTTTGTGCTTGACAGCTGGTGTGAGGTGCTGTGCAGATTTCCTGTGTTTTCTGTGCAATTCTGCAGAGGTATGTTCTAAAGGGTTTGCTACAGCCTCTCTAATTAATCCACGCTTGTGTCAAAAATTTAACTTCTTGGCTGATGCACCAGTGGAATACCCCGACCTGTAGGAAGATACCCACACAATGTGATTTTGCCACCCCTACATAGTGGAGCTGGTGTTTCCAACCTTGCAAGATCCCCTCATTTTCTTCCATATGTTACAATGGTCGTTTTGGCCAAACATTTGACATTTAGATCACAGAGCATATCTTTAAAAAGTAAAAGTCTTTTTTTTACGACTGAATTTGTTAACCTGGCTTTTTATGTTTATGTTTCGGAGTAATGACATCTTTCTCTCTGAGTGGCTGCTTGGTCCATTTCAGTACACTATGAGTATGACCATTTTTACTAATAACAATCAGCATTTTTCAAAAGGTATTTAGCTTTTTTTCATGCTAAATACACACATTTCACACCAAAAGATGTTCAACTTTAGCACAGAGAAACTGTCTTCTTCCTGAATAGAAACAATGGGAGATAATTATAAAGTTTTATGATGTGGCTATATGTAAAAACCTAGAATGTACCATAAATATACATCTATACTAATATACATATTAAGCAGAAGATGACAGACTAGACAGGATTCAGTTCTCTCTTTGCTTTGAGTAATTCAGACAAGAGCTACTTATCATAACACCTTGTAATATTCATCATTCTTTTAAAAAAGTTTGCTTTTCCCAGATAGGAGGAAAAACCAAAAATTGTCTCACTTCCTCTTAACTTCATTGCACATAAGAAGAACTAGGTCACGCTATGTTTTTTTAATAGTATCTGGAAAAAATAAGGCCTGCTGATTTGATGTGTTCCTTTTTACCAGGCAAAAAAAAAACAAAAAAAAACATAGAACTGTGCTCTGGGAATCTTTTTTAAGCTCAGTGGATGTATGTGTAGAGGAAGTGTTTGTTTCCTAGTTTAGGTGTGTAAAAAACCACAGCACATGTTTCTGCAGTTCATCTGCATTTGGGGATCCCGTACATGTTTTGTTTCAGGGTTTTCCTGCCTAAATGTTGTGTCATTTGTTTACTCAGAGACCGAGAACATTATGGGTGGAATTTTCTAGAAGAATCCAAAGAGATGGTTTAATCACACCCAAGTCAAGAATGAAATACAAAATAAATACATTTATTTTTAGAAACACAACGTAAATAGTCTCAACAGGATGTAGTCTAGGATGGCTACATGCTGAGGCAAATGAGGCTGAACCAAAAACATCGATCTGTTAGACACCAGTGAAAACAAGAACATGTATGTTTTGCTCCTTTTTTTGCTTCTTTTTTTGCTCCATTTAATACTGCAGGAGTACATGAAGTAGTTCTCCATTAAAAAAAAAAAAAAAACTTGAAAGACGACGCGTCGTAGACGGAGGAGGTGAAATCATGAAATGTTAAAGCGGGTAACTGTCAAACTGTTTTTTTCACAGTTCTCCTCGCACCGGTTTCATTTCCGGCATGTGCAGTTTAGTCAGTCAACGATAAACCCAGAGAAGCAGGTTTGAAGAACTTTTTCAATCAACAAGCTCACAAGGCATTAAGGATGATTAATAGTCAGAAGTTTTGCCATTTAACTTGTTTTTTTCCCCCGCCTGGGTTAAAACCAGAGCGCGACTCTGGTTTTAACCCTGAATTTTTCAGAGCATTTTGCAACCTATTCACTTCCGTTTCAAAATGTTCAATGTGATGTGTATGACAGGAGGAAATGTATAAATAGTATTGCTTTCCACACCATGTTAGTCAGTTGTCAGCTGAACGTCACAGAGGGAGAGGGATACATTGTTCATGTTGCTGTCCTGTTCGTATTTTGACGTCAGTAGGGGAAATGTGTCAGACATATGTAAAAATGACTCTTCCAAATTTGTTATAACAGAGTCCGTGTGTGTTTTACCGACTCTACTTGAGTCCACCAGGTCACTTATCCCACCAAGCAGCACGTTTTCGATACACACTGCTCTGCACAGATTGGTTCCTTCGCGTCCGTAACTGCCGTGTCTGTGGCACCAGCTGCACTGGCCTGTTTGTGAACAGATACAGGACTGCGGTCCGGGCTTGTAACCTGTCACCACGTCAGCCAAGACTGAGTGCGCAGGGATCTGTTTTAACAAGTTCTCACTATCTCTGCTTTGAACCTGCATCTCAGACGGGCTCTGGGTGCGGTAGTTCCCCACAATGACTGTCTCGACAAGAGATTTTGTGTCTTGGCTGTCAAGTTTCAAGAAAGAGGAATGGTGTGGGCAGCCCAAGCCCATTCCGCTGTCCTCCCTCTTGCTGACATCATCCACTTCCATGCTTTCATCCTGCGTAGGGTAATCTGTGTGACTGTGGGCTGAGATCTCCGGGCCTCCCATGCTCCCGCAGCCGCTGTCCTCTTGTCTCTCTTGACGTTGTCCTCTGTTGTCTGCCACGGAGTTCGCCTCTACGCTGACCCCACTGTCCAAGCTGGTCCTCCTGTTCTCCTCCTCACCATCCTCTATTATTGTAAGGCTGGTCTCGGGGAGATTCACTGCGGGTTTTGCGTCCAGTTTGTGACTGGAAAGAAACCATCCTTTGTCCGTGACCACCTCCATGGACCCTTCTGTGACAGAAAGTGGCTGCCAGCCACTCACGGGGGATTTCTGAAGCGGGGGAAGAGAAGATGAAAAGAAATCATGAGCCATGTCATGTTTTAACCATTTTCATTTTCAGCTGTTTTTTTCTTTAATCTTACCAATGCCACAGGTGTTTTTGCAGGCCGCTTTAGGTAAACCAACAGAATGCAGATCACAACAACAACAACTATCAGGGTCCCAAGAATAGATAAGGATGATACAGCTATTATGTAAAATTCTGAAAGAAGAAAAACAAAATTTCTGTTTTACAAACCGATCAGGTCAAGGCAAAAATATACAAACAAAACAAACTGAGGCAATTTTAGGGAATGTTTTTTGCTGTATTACATGCTATCGTCTCATCTTGAGTTATGCAGGTAATTTTTCTTCATTAACAAACTTTTCCACATTTGGTAATGTTGCAAACAGAAACTTCATAGTATTTTGTTGGAATTTGATGTGCTTGATCAACACAAATGCATACGTAGAGATGTGAAACATGTTTTTTTTGATGCAAAAATTCAGTGGTATAAGTCTGTATTAAAGAGGCTTTGCTCTCAAGAGACTGAAATATCTGCTCAGTCATAGCAAAGAAGCTCAAGTTCAGTCAAATTGAAAGCAAAGCATCTGTGAGCACTAAGTTTCAAGTCTTGCCACATACTCTAAATTTAGTTTCGCGCTGGCTGTATGCTTAGGGTCATTTTCCTGAACCTCTGCCTAAAGGTCTCAGGTCTTTTGCAGATTCTTCCAAAACTGCTCTGCTCATCCATCTTTCCATCAACTCTGACCAACTTCCTACAGAATGATTCTGTCACCTCCATGTTTTACACCAGAGAAATGGTGTGTTCAAGTGATGTGCAGTAAGTTTTCAGTCATGCATAATACTTTGCATAGAGGCCAAGAAAATAAAAATCAGTTTTAGTCTAATCTGACGAGAGGAAATTCTTTCTTATGTCTGGTGTTTCCCTTGCATAGCTTATTGCAAAATAGAGCGTAATTACTTTGGAAACTATACACACTTCTTATACATCATAGAAGAGAATACATCTTATATTTTACATTAAAATGTAATAAAATGGAGGATTTTCAAAAATGACCTTAAATTTTAATCTTTTTTTCAAAAGGTTGTGTAACATTGATGGCTCTATAGATATTAGAGTAAAGGGGGCTCAATGAAAACTCATGGTACACTTTGTTTTAGATTTAAAAAACAAAAACAAATTTGTGGTTGTATCATGACGAAATGTGAAAATATTAAAGATTTTGAAAGGTTCTCTAAATTACTGGTAAGTGTAAGCAATTAACTTTACCTTGCTCTGGGAGGAGCAGGCACTGTTTTGCAGACACGTTGCTTTTGTAGAGACCACCATTGGCTTTGACTTCGATGCTGACGCAGTACTTTTTTCCCCACTGGAGACCAGTGAAAGTCTTCTCCCTCCCTTCAGGCTTTCCCTCATCGTCTTCCAGGTAAACTGTGGTAGTCTGGCAATAAAAAAAAAAAGAATTACATATCTGGAGTAAAGTATCTGGATTTTACTCAATATTAATTTTGTTTATCACTGCTTTTAAGTGACATGTGAGTTTAAGTGATATTGTGGTTACAGAAGACTATGTCCTGTCTAATTCTCTGACTCACCTTGTTTTCTCGATCAGTTTCCTCCAAATACAACTTGTAGGTAACTCCAAATGGAAAGATTTCTCTCAAGATGGGTTTTTCATGGACATACACTGTAAGTGTGCTGGAAGTGGCCCACAAATTAAAGGAAGGAGGCTGCAATCCACCTTTGAATAGAGAACAAGTTGAAAATTATTGCAACTGAAGCTGAGTTAATCTTGATACAATTACTACATCCCTAAATTAAATACTTACCTTCATTTAGAAAAAATTTTCTCCCTTTCCAGTCAGACTGTTGATCTCCTTTGACGAGCTGAACTCTGACTTTATAGGGAATTCTATATTCGTTTATTTTTTTTATATCTTCAGTAAGGATGCAGTAGTTCCTTGTGATCCCCATGCAGCTGGATGCATTAGCCCAGAGTGGTGTGCCATACCTGAAGGCAGAATTTTCACCAGTCAATAAATGAGAAAAATGCGACTAATCCGATGGTACAGAGTCTTATAAAAGCTGAACTGCGACTGAAATGTGTAACTCCAGTTGCAATTCGCTATCTGAAAACAACTATACATTTAAAACTTCAACATACCTTCCCATTTGAACGTTATACACTGTGTCTGATGGAGCATTTTCAGGATTTTCCCACCGAACCGTTACTTCATCTTCTGAAATATGCACTTCCACATTTCTAGGCGGTGGAATGGCTGATCCTGTTTAAAGAAAAAAAAATCATGTAAAAATCTAAGCATCTGCTTGTACAGTCATTTTAACGTTTCCAATCACTGATTGCTTTTACATAACTTGCAAAGAGGAAACATCTGCAATGTTTAGCATAAATATGCATTTATGCTAAATATATACTGAGAAGAGGTATCTTTAGACGTTCTTGCAAAGAGTAGAGAGAAGAAAAGAAGAAGTCTGGTTGCAAATCATAGGATTTGTACTAGCACTGGGGGATTTTTTCAGAAGGGGAACAGAGAATTACCCTTTCCTATGTATGTGTCCTATTCACGAGAAAGAAAGAGAAAATGTTCCAATTGAACACTAAGGTCAACTTTACTAATCAATGTCATGAATATCACTTAAGACTACAGTGGAGTTTATTTAAATCTGTAACACATCTTCCTCGCCATCAAACTCATACTTTAATAATAAGTATTTAAGTTTTGGGGTAAATATCAGTCAAAGTGTGATCAATAAAAATGTACTTTATATATTAAGGTTTACTTATGCTATATTTACTCCATTTATAATTTTCCACCAAAGTTTGGAAGAAGTAAAAATAACTTTAAAAACTTGTTTTTCTTCACAACTTATAAACATTCTCTGTATTAACTACTACTATAAATGATCAAATTTTGCCATCCACTGATACTGAACAAGTCAGTATGACAAGTACCTTTTAAAATCTAAAACAGGACTTAACATTTACTTAACATTAATGATCAGTAAAGGTTATAATTACCTGAAACATGTACGATGAATAGGATTATCAAGACCAAAATCAGTGGCTTATCTTTCTTATCCATTTTCACGCCCTTAAGAAGGATATAAACACTCAGTCAGAATCCTTCAACAGCTTCCAGCAAAGTCCTTCATTCCAATGATCAGTGAGGGATCACTGAAATCATTATCAGTGTAGAAAACTATCAAAGGCGGCGATGTGGCTTTCTCTTCTGTGATAGCTGTCGATCTGAAGAAAAAAATAAAACCTATCTCCAGATCTTCCTTCGCTCCCTCCCCGCCCTCTAAATGATGAGTTTCCTGCTGTGACATCATCAGTGACGGGCTTTCTGGTTTCACATCTCTCCTCCTCTCTCAGCCTTTACTTCCTCTTTTCTTTTTGCCTTATTTTCCTTTCCATACAGTCACAGTGCACAGACTGATCTGCCATCTCACTGTACAAACAGAGGAAAGTATTGGGAATACCCCTTTCACTTTTTTTATGACTTTCATCATTTCATGAAAAGTAGCACTACATTGAGGGGGAATTTTTATGTCTTACTTCTTTCTACACAAGTTTATAGAAACAAAACAAATGCAGTCTATACAAATTTATTCAGGAAGGTGGATTTTAGACTTTGTTTACCTGCAGATAACTATGTGTAAAAGTTTGCATACTCTCTATCTGAATTTTCCGGTCACAGGCTACATCAGAAAAACCACATTCATGCTCAGCTGCATTGCAGATGGGTTTTGTATGTTTGTGTCAGAAGACTTGTTATTGATTACCCCTTATTCATTACTTGGATCCATGTGGGTCCTTTTCGCCATAAATTATGATCATTCTAATGTAGAATTACATCATAACCTTGACAAATAGTACCTTGCAAAAGTAAATATACCCCTTGAACCTTTTTGGCCTAGTCTGTGGAGGAAAACTTACACTCTCAAAACACCATCCCTACAGTGAAGCATTGTGACGATAGCAGCATGGAATCATTTTCTGCAGGAAAGTCAGTCAGACTGGTTTGAGTTAATGAAGATGGGTGGAGATAAATACAGGCTGATATTGGAAGAAAGCTGTTGGGAGGCTGTATAAAAACTTAAGACACAGAGAAAAAGGAATACAAACACACAGCAGCAGCAACAATGGCTTGGTTTTATTTCAAACCATGATGTTCAGAGGGTTGAGACAAACCACAAAAGACATGCAGCTGAAATGCACCAAAAAAAGGTTCTAAGAAATATTGACTAAGGGTTTCTGAGCAAAAACGCTTGTCACACCTTCACATTTTTGTTTTTGCAAAAAGATTCAAAAACTACTTTCCACTTTACTGCTATGCAATCTTTATGTTGACCTAAAGTTACATAAACTAAAAAAAAACAAAAAACAAAAAAAAACAAGCAACACTAGCTAACATAGTGTTCAATGTACGTAATATACTATTACATAATGTGAATAGCATAGTAGCCTACATTGTAAATTGTACATAATACTCTTACATAATGTGAAAAAGTTATTGGTGTGAATACTTTTACAATTCACTAAATAGTGCTGGAAGCATTTTCAATTCAGATTAACATTGTTTAAATGTTTAAAGTTAGGCTATGTGATTATGACTCTCCATATGTAATAGACTAGTTTGGGATAATTTGTTAGCATAATCATAGCATATATAACATGCTAGCATAAGCAGCTACTTGTAACTACAGGTATTAACATGTTGCTAATACCAGTAGCCTACTGTATTTTCCGGACTATAGGGCACACCTTACTATAAGCTGCACCTACAATTTAAAAGAAAAAAATTGGAAAGTACATATTTAAGTCGCACCGGGCTATAAGCCACTGGTATCTCCGCTGCTGTCGGTTTTTCACAAGGACACAGCAGCGGGAGCGTCCTTAATAAATCAATTGACATCAACGAAGCGAATGTAGACACTCACCAGAATGGACATGTCTGGAGCAAACTTGAAGATAACTTGGGATGTTGGAGAACGTAACTTCAAGACGTCTCACCGCTGATACCCACGCCATTCGTCTCCTTTTCGTTAGCTCCGACAGCTTAGCCTCCTTGCGTTGTTTCCAGGCAGGAAAACAGTGAAACAAAAGTCCGTTTTCCATCTTTTTACCTTTTCAGTTGTGTGATCGGACATTACATCCAATAACGCAGCAAGTTCGAACCATTGCTAAATAATTTTAAGTAACTTAGATTCAAAAAATCTGTGAGACAGTCGTTTTGTTGGTTATGTATACATACAAGATGGCGCTCATATCCATCTTGTATGCTCTTTTATGGACGCAGTCCTGCGTCTCCAGCGCCGAACCATGGACTCGTTCACGCCGAGCTAATGGTGCAGCGGCGGATACTCCTGAATTTAAAAGCGGCGGGGTTTTTTTCTTCGTATTGTTTTCATGATGAGGGGGTATGAGTTTGAAGAAATTTCTCCTTATTGCCTGCTGCTATAATGTGCTTGTTCTAAATGAAAATCAGCACTTTCTTCTTTTATTTCCAATTTTGACTTCCAATGATTCACTTCCTGCTACAGAGCCCCCTGGTGGTTGAAGAAAAATCCACAGAAAAGCCGCACCGGGGTATAAGCCGCATAATTCAAAGCCGGGGGTGTTATCGGCTTATAGTCCGAAAAATACGTAGATAACACTATCTGCTATTCATGTTCAGATTTACCAATATGGAAAGAATAACCTGGTGGTAACACCATTATGTTAGCTAGAATGTAATTAGTATTATTCACTGTAACAGAAGACTGCATGGTATCATTACCAAGAGTGTAAACCCAAGCTGATATGTTAACACCTGGGGGTCCAAGTGCAGCCCCCCAAAAATTGCTATCCTGCTTTTTGTTGTATTCCTTCTCCAACACTCTTGGCCCAAATAATTTGCTCATTACCAAGCCTCTGTAGAGCTGAATACACATGCTGATGAAATCATTCATTTAGTTGATTCAGGTGTGTTGAACAACGGATGCATCTAAAAATTGCATTTCCTCAATCACTGGACTTTGGGCATCCACATCTTTAGCAACAGCATGTTGGTTAAACCTATTATGTTACCTAACATAAATTAGACCAGACTGACCAGGATGCATTCTGATCATTTGTAGCTTTCAGTGATTCTTGTAAAACTTCCTTAATAAACTAGTGAAAATGTAAAGCAGTTCATTATTATTTTAATCATAGAACAGTAGAGAAGTCCCTTCAGGCTTCGCAGAACTTAATTTAGTTATTTTGATTGCTTCTCCAATATAATTTCTTGTTTTTCATTTCTGAGAAACAACATTTCTCTTAAGTAAAGAGAGGTGGCTTCTCACCTCCTCCTCAAATGGATTTTTTTTTTTCAAGTTTTACTTCCTGGTAGGAGTCCTGAAAAAAACAAAACAGTCGGTTGCTCACTGGTGTCACTTTTTGATTTCTATCTTGTGCTTGGACAGAGAGATACTGAGTAAATGTGAAACGTGGGTAGTCCTTGTGAAAATGTCAGAGATCATCTACAGATCTTTCAAACAAGGGGGATTTTTTTTTTTTTTTTTTTACTAATTATTTGTTCTAAGAGATTTCCCCACGGCTTCCAAACATTATTGGCAGATAATGTAACATAGCAGCCTCTAGTGGTGGTGGAGCATGACTTACACATGACGATTGAAGTGTTCATAGGGCCTTTCAAAATCTTACTACAAAATTATGCTGAAGAAAAAGTGATAAACGTTGACTGAAACCCTGTATTTACTGTATGATCTGTATATTAAGAACAATCACAGAAAATTACATCTTAGGCAATGTTTGTGCAAATAATGTAAAATAAAAAATAAAATTACTGCAAAGGTGGCAGGTTGACTCATCAAAATGACATTGCCATGTAAAGGCTCAAGCTTAACTTTGGCTTTTTAGTGTGACAGTGTTTGTTTACCTCTTGACTTGGCCATCTTACTTACCAAAACCAAAAGCTCTGGGACATTTAAATTTAAGATTAAAGGTCAACGCTCAAGCGTTAAGAATTGACAGATTTCAGTTTTCATGCATTGCGTTTTGAGAATACGCCATTATATTCTGAAAGGTTCATTTTTGTGCCATTCTATAAAATTACTGTTATCCCACATGATCTATCACCATTTTTTTTTTTCATATGGATTCATTATTTTGTTGGAGCACTAAATAGTGTACAAGTGTCCAAAAGATGCTGATTTGATGTGAAATTGAAGACTTTGTTTGTGCTTTTGTCTCTTTGTTATTCCACTTCTGGAAGTGGAACTACCTTCACTATGCTTGATATTAAGTGCAATTTTCTTAGTTTAAAAAAAATGGTTCTCCCATAAATGTTATTGTGCCAAAATTGTGCAGTCTTTGGTGGTCTGACCATGAAACCTTTTTATAGCTGTTTTGGAGCTGTTTCCTTCTTGCTCAATAATCTTTCAGTCCATGATGTAAGAGCTGCTTTGTTCTATGGAAAGGGACCCTGGTGCTCCAGCAGATTTTGGCCTATGATTCACCCTATTTCCTGGGTGTTTGTTGACTATATTAAGCAATCTCGTTCTTCTGAGGGTGACAGTTTGGGTCAGAGGGATGAAACACTAACACATTTTAATATCTTTTTTTTTTTTTTTTTTACTTTGACATATTAGTTTTGCAAACTTTTGGTCTGGCTTTAGATGCACCAGATGTGTTGCTGTTACCATATTATTAGTATTATCTTTAGAACTCTTCTGATTTTGAATAGTAATCTTCTGATATGTTATTTCCCTGGGGTGAAATACGCAGTGTGAGTTAAAAAGTAAGAAAGGTCAGCTGATACCAAAACTATTTACATGGTTATAGAACTAAAACTTAGATTGACTGAGCTGATAACAATTCAACTTCCCCTTTAACTGAGTCACAAGATGAACTTCATTTACTGGCATTTTGCAGATAAACTTATACGTCATCAGCTACTTATTAAAAATTGCATATACTGACATACAATTATTAAAGTGGATACAGAACTAATATCTAGTTGTTAATAATCATACAAAAGAAAATAACAATCATATATGTGCCATAACTTGTCTTTAGATTCAGATTCATTTAGATTCAACAAACTTAAATGATCCAAGATCAATATGAATTCACCAGATACTCACAAATTTAGTTGGTGCATAGAAAGTAGAAAACTGTACACAGCATGAATTTTATTCATTCGGACATATCCTTCTGATTATAAAATTCAGTCTTGCGCGTAAAACAAAATGTCTAGTAGCGACGTAATGCTGCCCTCTAGTGGTGGATGGCTGGTCAAGATTTTGGAAACCAGTTATCTTTGGAAATGTACTTTTTTAAAGATGAATGAAACACCAAAACACTTTTCATAAGCATCATTGATTATTGATTTTTTTTTAAATTATGAATCAGCAACAACAACAACAAAGAATAAACAAATAGATAAATAAGGGCTGGTGTTTGATTTCCATTTAAAATTAGTGAATTATTATGTTTTACTTTTTCATCAAATATTATGTGGAAAACTTCAAACTGGATTTTGTTCACATTTTACATATTGAAAACAAATACACTGCCAAAGAAAAACAAAACAATACATGTTTTTTTTAATGTATCTAGACTGGTAGTCTGATCTGGATTGCAAGTGGCTCTTTGAACCTTTCACAACGGCACTGAATAACTTTGTGTAAAAGTGATAAATAACCGACTAACACTTTTAAATATATATATGTGGTGGGTTGATGACATACTCTTCAAATCTTACCACAATCTGACCACAGTATTTGTGGTATTTATTGTAATAGCAATATACAACTAGTGGGAATCCCACAAATCTTGGGACTAACTTCAAGAGAATATACTGTAGCTGTAATTAACAGCACAGTTACCTTTGACATCAACTGCAAGTAAGGATATGTATTTGGAAAACAACGTAATATTCCTCAACGTCATTATAATAATAATAAAAGAAAAAAAAAAGCTTTCATTTTCTCAGAGAAAAAGTGAACAGTTTTCTAGTGTTATTGGGGTCAGTAGCAAGGAAGGTTTGGCCCATTACTTTTCTAGACACACTTAATCCAGGTTCAGCAGCTGCACCTGGTTACCAAATTGCATTGTTGTGGCTTTCCTGAGGAATATATAAAGAGGGGCAGCAAGTCATGTCAGTTTCTCTGTCTAACTGAGAGGTCTGTTTGAAAGGTTTTTGAACTTTCAGACCTTTCTACACACAGTGGTGAGTTCCTAGTGTTCAGTAGTTAGTAGTGATGGGTAAATGAGGCGTCATGAAGCTTTTGGCCCATAGCCAAACTGTATTGATACTGTGTCACTGAATACTGACACCTGCTGGAGATTAAAAATCCCTACAGGCAACTTAGTTGACAGACTGATTTGATGACCTAGTCTATACAATAAGATTTAAATCATTGTATTTTATTTTATTGTATATGTTGTATTATGTCGTATCTTCAGTTAAATTCAAAATATATTTCATATTTTTCGATAATAATAAATAATGTGAACATGTACCAAGTGATGAAAAATTAAGTGAACGTGTTTGTAATGAGGATGCTTGTGGACTGTTTTTTTTTGTTTGTTAGTTTTTTGTTGTTGTTTTTTTTCACAAATTTTAATAAAAAAAAAAAAAGTTTTTCAAACATTTTCAAACTTAGTCTGTTACACTATTTGACAACTTCTCCTGCTGTAGAAAAACATTCATTAAGTAAACAATACATTTATATGAAATAATTTATAAAAAGCAACTGAGTAATTTGTAGAATGGCTGTATACCTGAGTTTATCCTAGGTGTATCTGAGACTAAATTCTGATGCCCTATAATGCCCTATAATGCCTCTGATTTATTATAATGCCTATAATAAATCCACCTCCTCAATAAGTCCATTGAGGAGGTGGATTTATTTAAATAAGACAGTTCTGTCAGACATATGCAACACTTAACCTGCAGAACATAATATGAAAGCAAACTAAGAGTCAATTTCAGCTGAATTTGGATTCAGATAGATCAAGTAGAAACTGAAAAGAACCGGATGAAACAAAAACCTTATTTTCTGATGTAAGATCAAAATGGTCCCAAACTACTTAACCTTTCTTTTGCCTTGAGGCTCCATTGTTGATGCTATACCGTAAGAGATCAAGAACTCTTTTGGCAAATGCATCCTATTGACAGATTCGCTTCCTTATAAACACAGTTTGGCCCGCCAGTGTCATTTTGAATCAGTTTCTGTATCGGTCACGTGACTTCTGTCTATGGGCTCGACGCATGCACCGACGCATTGTTGTTACTAGTAAGTAAAACCTCTTGTTGATCCAACTAAATTACAAAGTCATTTCTCAAACTTTCCTTTTGCTGCCAGTCATGAAGCTAAACCTGTTAGCTCAGTGCTATACCAGCCACAATAGGTTCCCACCAGAACACAAGCTTTGGACCCATTTATACTTTAAAAACCAAGGTCTGTACTGTAATGAGTTTGTTTTGTGTAATAAAATGGAAATAAATGATTGCAACAGTATATTTGTTTTTTTCCCCCTTGAAAACAAGCTCAAAGCTTGAGCTAAAGATAACAAAACACTTGTCTTGTAATTTAAACTGAATTCAACCAAATGACTGTTATATTTTTGACATCTCTGTGGTCTCTCTGAAGGTGAGCTACCTTTTGATTCAAGAACCTCATTTTGTGGAGAGCTGCCCTGCCTGAATTGCTATGAACTGTGGACTCTTCGCTGTGGAGCTGATGCAGTGTTGTGGACTCTGACTTGTGAATATTTTTTTTTTTCAACTAAAGCTGAAAGGCCTAATCTTTTTCTTCAGAGTACAATTATTTTTCCCCCTTTAAACCTTGCTTCTGTGATCAATAGCATCCAGTATGAAGCTGGGCTCTTCCTGAACCCAGACTTTAAAATTAAGCTTCAGTTTGATTAAGAAACCCAGTCAATTGTTTAGACACTTTTCGGTGTCTGATGCTGAATATTGCCCAAAATGGAGAACCACAATGAAGATTTGTATTGTTTATGAAGATGCTGTTTTTCAGCAGGTAAGATTCTGGGTTTAGAGTCTGACTGGGGAATTTGAGTTTTCTTGTTTCCCCCAGTGAAAGGACTATGACTTGCATGATGGCCCGAGTTTCCATTCTCTCCTGGAGAGAGAGCCAAGCAACTTCTAACTCTACAAATTCACTTTGTATCTCGCGTATCAATCAAGGCTATTTGTATAGCATATTTCAACAAGATGGCAGTTCAAAGTGTTTTACATTGTGAAATCGTCAAACTCATGGATAAAGTGAAAACCAACACTTGGCAGTGCCATTGTTAAAATCAATACACATCAAATGTATTTGAAATTTCATTATGATTCAAAAGAAACTCAAAAGGTTTGTTCAGTCTTGATTAAAAGGAACTCTGTGTTTCAGCTGCTTTGCAGTTTTCTCAAAGTTTGTTTTATTTTTGGTCTAGATGATTGATAAAACAGCAAATCCATAATGTATCTTGGTGATACGCCATTCAGTATTTTGAGGTGTTTTTTTTTATTTATTTATTTATTTTTATCAATTTGGCACATTTTATGGAGGCTGTTGTCTTTGTCAGCTGAGCTGAAGTAATCTGAGCTATGATGCAAAGTCACTCTGTGAAACCAGTGTGACTGGCCCGACAAGTGAGAAACTGCTGGGCACGCCTATTTCTGTGAACCAAAGAATGAACTGCTCAAACGAAGTGGGAGGCCGTAAGGAGGGACGACAAAAAGCTTATAGTTAATGTTTCAGTTTGTTGAAAATCTAACTTCACATAAAACAGAGAAAGAGGAACAGAGGAGCTTAATGTTTCACCACCATGTTCTGACTACTGCTGTAACAGAGATAACCTGGTTGTGAAAAAGCTCCACCCACTTGCTTTTACCTCCACGCTCAAGTTGTTGCTGTCCCAAATCCAATGGCAAAGAGAGATGCGGTAGGTTTTTACCTCAATTTTTATCTTTTCAATATTTTGGGGAGCTTATCAGAATCGAAATGTCACTTTGAATTGTGGATGTTTGTTTTGCTGGACATAATCTTTGTCTAAACCTGCATAGAATGATGTTTGTCTGTGGACCCAGGTGGGGTGTGATGAATGATGATTTACCTGCAAAGCAGCAGACCCAATGAAGGATTCTGTCTTAAATTCAGCTTTAAGTTTAATTTTTATTTATTTAATTTATTTATTTATTTATTTTGAAAAAGTGAACTTTATGATGTGAAAAAGACCAATTTTATGCTTTCTAGGCAAAATTTCTCATGGGATTTTCAGTAACTTTTTTTGGAGACAGTTTCAAATGACTCAAAGAAACAAAACTTTTAGTTATCCAGACAATATGCTGTAGTTACTGTACAACACATCCTGTTAATGTACAAACCTATAGACTAATCATTCAGAATTAAACACGTGAAAATGTAGTTTGAATTAACACCTTTTGTGATATGAATACCAGTAACTTGACAAAGAGCTACAAGCACACAATGTTCTAGTTTTTGAAGAGAAAAAAATAAGACTTAAAATAATTTAAAAGAAAATGAAGAGTTTATGAAAGTGCAATAATGATGAAGAAAAAAATTAGTTCAAACATTTAAGTAATGGAGAAAAATATAAAATTAACTCTTGAGTTTAGTTGTAAGCCAAACTCTATGAATGCAGCAGTAACACAATATGTGGGTAATGTTTCCCCAAAGCAACAAAACAAGATGTTGTGTACAGTTAACCTCATTTAGAGCAGAGAAACTACACATCACAAAGTTGTCCGGTCTCATTCACAACTTTCTATGAATACTGAAGCCAAGGAGGGAATGAATAGTTGTGCCAACTTGTGCTCAAACAGGCTGAGTCACATTACATGAAACATTAAAGAATTTTAGTTTCCAATTTGACTGTCACGCAACTCCCCTGAAAATAAGTGGGGATGAGTAAAATGTTGTGAATTCATGAAAGTTTCTTTTCTAGGACACATGCTTAAGTTATCTTACCTTTCAGAGATTTAAGGTAAGCTTATAATAAAAAAACAAAACAAAACAAAAAAATAGTGAAATAGATTTCATAAGAAAGCATATCAAGTTTTTAGGTGGATTTTCTTATTTATTGGTCAAATCTCCCTGCCTTGATTTAGTCATCATCTCACAACAGACATTCATTGACGACGTTACTGTCAAACTACGTGTTGGAAACAGTTGAAGAGAAAGTTAGACACCACTGCACATTAAATAGATAGCTCGACATTTATATACAGTGAGTCACACAGTCATGCAAAAGTACTCATCTTTTTAACAAAGGAGAATGATCCTATTTTTCACTGGTTAAAATTTTAAAATTGTGATTCATTTGTCTTCTGCCCCATTTGATACCCTAAAATAAGATCCAGTGTATTTGTGTGTAATTTATTCTCTGTGTAAATACACCCGTTTTGTGAAGCCATCAGAGGATTCTTTGCATACAAACAGCATCACCCAAGAACAGGGTATTGACTCAGGGCCTTGTCTATCCAGAAAGAATAAACATCATAGAATCTTACTTTCACTTCAGAATTATACACTGCAGTGTTGATGCATCGCATAAAATCTCAATAAAATACATTCAAGTGTGTTGTGATATCTGGGGTTGTTTTGACTTGTTTTTGAGTTTTTTTTACTTCTGTTATTTTTCTGTCTTGTTCCTGTCTTCAATTAGTTCAGTTCTTGCTGTTTCTGGTTATGTTTATTTCTTATAGTTATTCTTTGTTACTTTGGTTTTGTTAGGTTTCTTTAGTCTGGTTATTCTTTATTGTTAGAATTATTTCCTGGTCCCCTGTGTACATTCTTTTGTCTCCTGTGCTACTTTATCTCTCCCTCTCCTAAGTCTGCTTCCTGCTTCCTCCTTCACTCAACCTCCTCAGTATTTAAGTTTCTCATTTTCAGTCATTACTCGCTGGATCCTTTTTTCTATTCAGGACATCTCCCATCACTTCTCTGTGTTCTTCTCTTGTCTCCTTATCGTTTCTTTCCCCAGCATTTATGATTTGTGTTTTTGCTTTAGGTCCAACGATCTATGTAAGCTTTTGTATTTTCATTAAAATATTCAAAATGATCCATCGTCCCGGTTCCTGTCTGCGTTTTGGTCCACCATCAACAAACCCACACTTCATGACGTGTGTTGGCAATGTGACAAAATCAATAAAAAAAATAATTCAGTGTGCAAATGTTTTTGTAGGGCACTTTTTATGTTTCCTAATAGAATATGGCAAAACTTCCTCTAATGGAAAATTTCTCATACAAATATTTCCCTGCTCTTTTCAACCTTTCCATTTTTGATTACAACATTTCCCGTAATAGCAAAATCTTTGCCAAATCAACCTTATGAACTTTTCTGGAACACCTATGTCAATTTCTTCTTTTCAATCCTCAGTCTCAGTTTTCCATTCCTTCTTATCACCTGTCCTTTGTATGCTGACATCACCCAATCTTTCTGAAAAATCCAAATATTGATTCAGGCTTTTGTTGGGAATTTCTGACATGGCTATGTGAAAGTGTGAGCAAAAGAGAACGGAAAAGAAAAATCTCAAAGGAATTCTTAAACCTCTTGTTTTAGTTGCCAAGATGCGTTCATTTTTTATGTTTCAAGCTTATCACTCCGTTGTGGACTCAAATATATACTTGATAGTTTGGTTCTTTGCATAAAAAATAATGTTATGGTATCAGTCTTGGCAGCAAAATGCAAGTGACAAGCATAAATTGCTTTCTTTTGTGTTATATTTATCACATATAGCACTATGTTCCTTTCTCAAGAATAAATCCCATATGAATGAACAAACTCAATTTAATATCATGTTTTTTTACTTTCTCCTCTGTCTCTTCCTAAGGACGCACCTCCTCCTCCCTACTACGCTGTTGGTCTATACACTCAGCCCCCCCTCAGGCCATATGAAGAAGTGGTGTATGGCTCAAACCCAGGGCTGACACTCCCAAATCAGCCCTATTATATCCCCCAGTATCCCCCACCCATTGTTCCACCCCCAGTCACTGAACCCAGTTCATGTGAGTAAAATCTACAGCTGTTGAGATTAAACAAGTCTAAATCATAAAGATCTATGTTGGGTTTTTTTTGTTAAATCTGTGACTTCTCTGTTTCTGTCCAGTGCCTAAGAAGAAACAGAATTCCTGTGGAAACAAGGCTCAGTTCTTCAAGGCGGCAGCGGCGGCTCTACTGGTGCTTGCTCTGCTGGGAGTCGCTATATGGCTTGGAGGTAAAGTTTGTCTATTCATGTACATGAGTGAATGTAGTCATAAATATTAATTGGCTCCTCCAACATAGCACTGATGCCATTTTAAACCATGACACACACAGCCTAAAGACATGCATATATGTGTCTGCTTCTCTCTATTTCTGTCATGTCTATTTTATTAACTTGAGCAAATAATTCAGAGTTTGCACAAAATCAATAGGATCAGGGTTTATTCATAAGGTTATTTTCACCTTGACACCAAAGCCCTAGTTAAATTGCACAGAGCCATTGATCAGTACAACATGGTTTACATTGTAAAAATCAATGGTGCTTTTCTGACAATGTGTGAACTGAAACGTGCTTAGCTTTAACATTTCTTTTTTTAAAGGATGTAGCTGATAGTTTTCAATGAACTCACCTCCTGTTCACAATGTTTTTGTGCAGTGCAATTTGCTTGTAAATGCTAAGCTAACGTTAGCATGATTATTTTGTGTTTTGGTATGACACATTAGAAAAGGTACATACGTAGCTATTTTGCTGTGTAAAGTCACAACATAAAAAAACATTTAAATCCTGGTTTCTGCAATACTGGTTCTACTTACCCAGAAATGTCTGAGCACATTCACAGAAAAGGTCATACAGTACGAAAAACAGGTCACATGGAATAAAACAAATAAAGGAACTTCGGCTGACAATAAAGTCTTCCCTTCACTTTTTTGCAACATTGTTTTGATCAATTTGGTTGCCAGGAAAAACCCAGTTAGATGAACAAAACATGTGCACAGCTTGTATAAGCTTGTTCTCACACAGAAGTTCCATTTTCATTTAAACTAGTTTATCGTTTTTTTTTCTTTCTTTTTTTTTGTTGAACCTCATTTCATTAATTAATAATCTCCACTTTAACATCCACAGTTTATTATGGCACCAAGGCATTAGCGAACTCAGAGTATGGTGATGACAATGGCAAACATGATCTTGACGAAGACAATGTTTTGCTTCAGCATGACACCTGCTCCAACAACACAGTCCAGTGTGATGCAACCAAGGACTGCCAACAGGGCTCTGATGAAACCAACTGTGGTGAGGCACACAATCAGACTTCACCAGCCAGGTTGTTATTAAAATACACTGTTATAAAGTGATTTCTGTTCAACTTTTTTTCAAACTATGAACCAATGAGAATAATAAAATAAATGCTAAGAGTTGAAAGTTAGTGTGATATGTGGTTGGGTCTCTTTAAGGACATGTTTATGGTTGTAAATGTGTGCAAAAGAACTTGGATAAGTAAGCTAAATGCATCTTTTCTCCAAAAATGAAAACCAAGCTAACAAAAAAAACAAACTGCATAACCATTCAGTTTCTCTCCATGTCTTTTATAGTGCGATTCGGAGAGAGGAACAGTCTGGAGGTGAAAACAGCTCTAGATGGACGCTTCCTACCAGTGTGTTACACTGGCTGGAACAAGGAATATGCTGACCGTGTCTGCTCACAGCTCGGATTAAGACGGTAAACAAATTTCAGTTTTAACAAAACACTATACAGTGACAGAGATTTATTAAATATTTGCAAACTAAAACCATTCCTTGGCTTCTTTAAAGTACTTTGTAACCCTCGTGTGTTCCTAACATTCTGTTTACTCCCCTTGTCCTACTGGTCAAAAATGACCCGCACTAACAAAAGTCCCAAAATAAAGCAAATTAATTAAATTTTAAATCCAAAATCTATTTTGCATGATGAAACAATCTGTTATTTATCAATTCAACTCAATTTAAACTCATTTTTTATCATGTATTTTTGTTGTACAATACAAAAAGACGATCAACAGTATTGCACAAACCAAGTGTTGTAGCAGTTTTCTTTTACACAGCAAAGGTTTATTATTGTAATTTTATAAATGTGAAGTTATTACTTCTGAATTAATTATACTGCAAGGAAAAAAGTCAACAATTTGAAACTTTTTAGTCAACGGTTAATTCCTTTATATTTTTTTAGGAATTGAATTATAAAAATACCTCCCGTAACACAACAAAACAAAATGTAGCTTGATTTTGTGGACAATTTAACATCAGCTCTTATGTTGTCTCATAATTATATGAGATATTCAACACAAGATGAAGAACATCTTTTGGTCAACATAAGGTGCTGAACTTATGTTGAGAACATAAAATGTTCTTATGTTGAACATCTTCAACTTAAGCTGAGTAACATCCTATCCTTCCCACCCCACATTGAATTTAAGATGAAGATCATCCCCGTGAGATGGAGATGCTCTTCATCTTATAAAGATGCTCTCATGATGAATATTTTCAACATAAGCTGAATAACATCCTATCCTTCCTTCCCCACGTTGAACACAAAATGTTCAACGCAAGATGTCCAAGAAAATCTTAATAGGGTAAAGATGTTCTTCACCATATGAAGACGCTCCTACATTGAACATCTTCAGCACAAGAATTTGTTCAACATAAGATGTTCAACTGCTTATGCTGAAGATCCTATGTAGGACAGTATGTGCAAACATACAACGTAGCAGCTATTGGGCAGTGAAATGTCTACTAATGGCGTCAGCAAGGAACCATCTAGGGTTACTCAGATTCAGCGTACCTTCATATCCTCTATACCTAATTTGTTTTTATTATGTCTGAGATTGTTTTCTGTTGTGTTTGGGAACTTGTGTGATGTGACGGGTTAGCTGCAGATTGATAGTCCAGGCGCAGGTAAAATGCAAGTTCAATTCGTACATCAATCTGTGATACGTGTGTGTGGTTGGGGCGGGGTGGAGGGTCGGGGGGCAGGTGTGTGTGTGTGTGGGGTGGTATGTGTGTATGTATTAGAGAGGGTTTGTGTGTGGCCTTTGAACTTTTTTCTGGTGCTTAAATGCTTTTATAATGCATGGGTCAAAAATGACACATGAGACAATCCTTGTACCCTAGTGGTGTACAGCCCACATGGAAATTTATACAAAACAAAGTATCACTTTTTCTAATGTCGGGGTCAATTAAAAGTCATAAAATTTCAAGTTGGAATAAGATAGATTTGGGTATTTTTTTACACAGGTAAACATGGTTATGGGTCACTTTTGACCTGCAAGACTACACAAGGATTAAACCTCTTTATCAGGTCCAATTACAGCAGCCATCAGTGAGAATTTGATTTTCAGTCTGCAAACTATATCATACCCACAGAGCTCCATTTCGTTTCTCCTCCCCTGCTGCCCGTGTGCTTAGACTTCAATTGCAAATTGTAGAATTTGCTGTTGTCTCTCAGCTTGACAGAACCAGAGTCAGTTTCCAGCACCAACCAGGGGCTGATTTGATGAAATTTCTGCTGTGTTGGCTGGTTTGCTTTCTCAGTTGTCTGAATGATTTGTTTTTCCTTCTTCAGATCTTATTTAAGTGAAGAAATTAATTCCAATCCATCCACGGCTTTAAAACTGACCAGCAATCCAGCTTCTCTTGTTCAGGGTCTCTTAACTACCAGGTAAACTGGCTGATCAGGTCATACTCAAACTGTTTCCTTTTAGACGTGTACTTATGGTAACTGGCTTGCATTTCTTGCTGCATTCTGCAGTTCTTCCTGTCCAAACGACAAGACCGTCTCCCTGCAGTGTGTGGGTAAGAAGCCTCCATCTGTTCCTACAGTCACACAACAGCTTCCATTTTCTTTCCTTCATTGTTTGTTTTAACTCATGTAAAACCTTGCACTCACACAGTTTCACTTAACTTTTTTTTTCTTGTCACATTAATAGTTTTGAAATTTAAATATTGAATAGGAGCTCTTATAAAAAAGACTGCAAAGGTTTAAAATGATTTATAGGGGGAAAAAAATTGTGCCAATGTTTATGCTTTGATTTGCCTGCTTTTCCCCACACTACTTACCCATCTGCTAAGATGACACCTTCTTCCACTGCTTTGGTTTGTACTGTAGTTCTAGCCGCCTGCAACCACCTGTTGTTTCTGCATGTACTGGACAATTTAAACCATTTTAGATCCAGATTAGACCTAAATTAGTTGTCAAATTGATTACTTGCCAGTCCATGTGTGGTCCAATACATGAATGCAGGCCTAAACATTACCAATCCATCCATTCACTATACCTGCTTAAACTTTGCATGGTTATGAGGTGAGTGATGCCTCTCCAGAGGAAAATCAGGGAGAGCCAGAGTTTACTTGTAAGTTCCCAGTAAATCACAAGGAAGCACAGATAAATGCCAAACAACCAATCATTCATAAAGACATTTTGGAGCAACTTTGAGAAGTCAGTTAATCAAGAGGCATGTTTTATTGCTGAATGAAGTTGTAACACTCAGAGAGTCCCTCTTACAGCTTGACAGGAATATGCAAAGGCCATGTCTGAAAGCCAAGGATAGATCCACCATGAAGCCAGTACTCATAAAATCCTGCATAAGTATGTTAGCCATACAAAGCAAAAACAAACACTGTAGTGCGGGAAATAAAGGTAGGCTAAACATTCTGACATACATGGAAGCAAAGAGCATGCTAAGGAGTGGCTAAGGACTGATACCACTGAAGTTTATATGGCACAGGTGGTGAATGAGTCACTAAAATAAAACCAACTGAGAACATAAAAAGACAAACTGATGCTAACTTCAAGGGGGCAACTGTTTACCATTGTACAGCAGCTGAACAAAAAACAACAACTAATGAAATCAACCTTGAATAAATAAATATTTTTCTTATGCACTTTTCTCTCCTCAGACTGTGGGAAACAACCCTCTACATCCCGGATTATTGGGGGCACTGTGGCTAAATCGGGTCAATGGCCTTGGCAGGTGTCGCTTCAGTTCAGAGGATCCCACGTCTGTGGTGGTGTCCTGATCTCACCGGATTTTGTGCTGACCGCTGCTCATTGTTTCCCCAAGTGAGTGATACAGAAATTCCTCCCGTAGAGCTTACTTTTTCACTCAGTGAGCTCTATTGTTCACAATGTAAAACCTGTCAGCTACGTTAAAACTGCAGAACATCATAACAGTATTTATCTTTTGAGTTCATGGAAAACTGAGATTTTGAAATAAACCGTGACTAGTCAACTTCTTTTAGGTGAAAATTGTATTTTGGTTCCTGTCACCACAGTGAGTACCTCTCTGCTGAAAACTGGAAAGTATATGCTGGAATTGTGTCTCTGGATAAACTAACTCAGCCCTACCTGGTTCAGAAGATCATACTCAACGAGAACTACAACAGCAAGACCAGTGACCAAGACGTCGCTCTTCTTAAGCTTACATCTCAAGTTACTTTTAATGGTGAGAGTAATTTTTACCTCATAGTGCTGCTTTTTTGAGAAATCTTTAGGAGCATTAAGGACCTTTTTTTTTTTTTTTTAGTAAAAAGAAGCCACTGCTTCTGAAGACTCCAGCTATTGACGTGTCTAAATAGTAATAGTTAGGTTAAATAGTACATATGGTGTCTTAGAAAACATTCATGTCTTTGTTGTGTGTATTTTATTGGGATTTTACATGAGAGGCACAGCAAAAATAACCTCCATTATGTAATTTGGTTGTCAAACAACCAAACTGCCTGAGACAACTTCAGAGAAAATTGTAATTGCCCTGTGAAGGTCTGTTGTATTTTAAAAAGAATACAGTACAGTGCTGTTAGTGCGTTACTAGCAAAATGTGCTTCCCTTACAGGTAAACCTGTGCTTTATCTAGTCTCACTTTGATAATTTGATAAAACACACTTTGTCTGGCCTTTAATTTCCTCAAGGAAGCACAAAGCTACTGATGAATTTACTGAAGTTAAATGCATTTGCGTTTTGCAGATAATGTTCAGCCAGCCTGCCTTCCACTCAATGGCCAGGACTTTCCTCAGGGAACCAGTTGCTGGACATCTGGGTTTGGCACTACTCGGGCAGGATCAGGTAAAAAAAGAAAAAAGAAAAATGCTGTAACTCGTTTCAGTGAAAAATATACGTTTGCTATCTCACTAGATGCATAATAGCACATTGCTTAGGCAAGTCAACCCTACAACATCAGTGAAACGTATGAACGGAACATGAAGCATAGAAACAGCAAAATATTTACAAAAACGATAGCAAATGTATTTTAGGGGGGCAGAAGTTCTCTGTTTTTTCTTCTGAGAAGGGCTAGCTCTCCACTTTGAATACCCTTGGGCTACACTGACAAGCAAGTGCTGTATTTTCTTGTCTATTATATGATTATTACTTGAAAGAGTTCATACAGGTGATTGCAAATTGTGTTATTTGAAGGCAATAATTGGCTTTTGTTTCATATTTTAAAGGTTTTGGCATGGTTAGAGCCGTTTGGACACAAAATGTGTCACTTTGACCATGAGTGGCGCTGTTTAGGTCTGCATGTTAACAGGTTTTGAAAATGTGGAGTTTGACTTGAAAGCTGCATAAAAGCGAGGGTAGGACATTAGGAAAGTAATGTCAGTGTCACTAAAAGAACACAAATAACCTGTCAGCAGCTTGTATATTAACTACGTAATTAATCATTAATTGAATGAGACACTGCGGACATGAGGAAGAAGGCCCTGTTTTATTTGAATAATCTAAAAATGTAGTGAAATAAAATCCTAAGCATTTGTAATAGTTGTTATGATACTGCACACAAATGTGAAATTGTATCTGTTCCTAGGCATTACTTGCATATTTCACTCACTCATATTTCACTTTTATTGTTTCCAATAAAAGGAACCGTCTCAAAGGACCTAATGGAAGTGAGTGTGGACATCATTAGCACACAGGTGTGCAACACTCCATCAGTATATGGAGGTGCAGTGACCAGTAATATGATTTGTGCTGGGAAATTGGAAGGAGGCAAAGATTCCTGTCAGGTGAGGCTATTTTATGACAGTCAAGTCTGGGGTAAATTCACAAAGCTATTTGTGTGTGCTAAATCAAACTACAAATGTCTAT
The DNA here is from genome assembly GCA_903066815.1 of Brachyrhaphis roseni. Lineage (NCBI taxonomy): Eukaryota > Metazoa > Chordata > Actinopteri > Cyprinodontiformes > Poeciliidae > Brachyrhaphis > Brachyrhaphis roseni. The sequence goes on from CAEFZY010027173.1 coordinate 29,376, forward strand.
ATTCATTTAAATTAGAGCCATAGCAAACACTGTTGTGCTGTGTGATATTATCCAATGCCAAAGCTGCTCATATCATGGATAATAGGTTTAAAAAAAAAATAAAAAATACAGTCTGCTGAAAGCTGGAGAATTAAAAAAATAAATAAAAAATGTTTTAAGAAAAGAGGAAAAATTTTGAAAACAATTTTTGAAATTGAGTTTAATTTCCTTTTTTTGTTGTTTTTTTGGGAAAGATTGAAAATATAAAATTTGACTGTGAAACATTTCAACACACTGTGTCAGAGATTCTGTGTCACATGGAACAATACTTTAAATTTTAGATATCTGAAATATTTCTCTGCCTTTCACTTTATATTTTGTTGTGTTTGAGACTGAAAAGATTCAGTCTTTTCTAAAGTATTCATTTAGAAATGGATGAAAATTGTCACTATTTAATGGTTTTGATGGCCGTGTTTGTGTCTGCATGTATTTTATTTTAACCTTATTGTGAATATGAGGCAGAAATACAGCAGATGACTTGTGAAAAGCAAAGAACGGAGCAAATTACACTTCCTTATGAATTTCCCCCCTCTCTTTGATTAGACACAAAAATTACAGGTAACAGTCTTTGCTAATTTTTCAACCATATGATTTAGGGTGACAGTGGAGGACCTTTGGTGTGTAAAGGAGACAGTCGTTGGTACCTGGTGGGGATCACCAGCTGGGGATCGGGTTGTGGTGACGTAAACAAGCCTGGCGTCTACACCAGAGTGAGCGCTGTTCTCTCTTGGGTCTACAGCAAATTGCAGGTAAGAATTGAGAATTTACCTTTTTTTTCTGACCATGTTAATGTTTATATTTGCACTGATTTTTAACATTGCTTCCTCTTTTTTTTTTTTTTTTTCTCACAGCAAGTGAAACCTTAATATCTCCTACACGTCCAGCCTAGTTAATGAAGTCTGCAATGCAAACTCATGTTTGACGAAGAAATTGCAACACAGTGATGAGAAGACACTATAGACTGAAAATGGTCATATGTTGGTTTATGGGGGATTCAGAAAGATAATAAATACTAAAGAAGTTAATTCAGTATCAATCTAGCACTTTTGATTTTGGGTGTTTAACTCTCTCTTCCCATTAGCTGAGCTTCAAAAATGGCTCACCTTTCTATATAATTTTTTTGCCAATGATAGAACATTGTATCATGATCCCACTGATCAAAGGTACACTTTAAAAATGAAGGAATATAAACATATATATATATGTAGAGAGATTGTCAGTAGGTATGTTCTTCTCAGGGCAACGTCTGGTTATTGTCTGTCTGTTTAGTTTAGAAATGTACATTTTACTTTGTACTGAAATCAAAGAGATTTGATGCATGTTTTTGGAATTTTGTGAATATAAACAAATTTTTGTGGGTTTTGTTTTATTGTGTTCTTTGTTCACATATTTTCTGCTTCTTACAAGTTCCCTCAGTTGGAGAGGCACACAATTTCTTTAAGTCCATTGTGAAGCTTCAATAGATGATTTTGGGAGCCATGTCATTTCCTGTCTTTAGTCCACTGTGTGCAGCCATCTAACAGGACGTTTTAGAACACTTCGAGACTCCCTGCAGAGAGACTTTGTCAATACATTGATTTAATTTTCCGCAAGAACTTGGTACATGCTGGCTTGATAAAAGCCAGCTCGTTATTCCACTCTTTGCTTCATACAGAAGGTCTGGAATCTATTGGGAAGCAATCACTTGCTGGAGGCGTGGACAAAATGTTTTAATTTTAAAACCAAATTGCTTGGGCGGGACAAATAAAATGCACTAGACTGAAGTTATGCCGCTTACCAGTAAACAACCGTCCCCCACTGAAAAGAGAGAAGTGCCGAGCGGAACCGGATGGCTGTTAATGTTAGTTCAATATTTGGAAGTTTGGCCAACACGGCTTCATTCACGTCTACTGTTACCATTCTAGCACATACAATTGACATTCACAACTTCATTCACAACTTCCCCTTCTGTTTGTTGATGGACCCAGTTGAAATCCTACCAGAGAAATCCGGCTCAATGGGAGAAACTCCAGACAGAGCACCGGAGGGAGATGAGAATTGAGCAGAATTGCATAAGAAGGCAATGACCGTCTGACTAAAAGATGATGGACATCAGACCAAAATAACGCAAACCGAGCTGCAGACCAGCCACAGATTGATTGCCTCCACATCATGCTGCATTGATGCATTCATGCAAAATAAGCCCCAGTCATGTGTTGGATGCGTTTACTGTTACATGACATGAACAAACTATTCAATAGCTCCACATTTATGCTCTCAACAACCCCCCTTTTTTTTTTCTTTTTTTTTTTGTATAACGAGTAAATTAGTAATATCCAAACCAGTAACCAGATTAAAGTTGTACAAGTTACTGGGTGTTATTATTTCTTTTTTTCTTTTCAATAAAGAATGAAGTAAAATCAATAAAGTAACTAATTACTTTTTTTGAGAATGACTCTAAAGAATAGTCGATTACTTTTTCAATGTAACTGTGGTAACACAAGTTATGTAATATTACTACGTGGAAAACTAATTTTGGGTTTCCATTTTTGTAAGACATATTGAAAATCAACATAAAGGTTTCAAGCCTTTATATTTGTCAATAAAACTTTTAGAAGATATTCTAATTGTGTTGAGCCAGTATATGCTATGAATATGAGACAAAATAAATAAATAAATAAATTCGTATGATGGAATCTATATATTACCAGTCTCTGCAGAGCGAGCAAAGACGGAGAGAGACAGAGAAAGGGTAGCGACAGGATCCAACACACGGAGAAAAGCTGTTGCTGCAGGAACCACGTTGTTATTCATCACGTCTGGTTTTTGTTTTTTTGTTTTTTTTTTCCAAGAGAAGTCGTGTCTACGTGATCGTTGTGCAACATACAGACAAATGAGCTGTCTTTGTCGAAACCAAATCGTTAGTGAAACAAGCAGGTTGACTCGCTGAGTGTCGCGGGCGGATACACATTAGATAAATACAAAGCCAAACGTCCTCCGGAGAAACAACAGGTAAGTTGATGAGCGCACATTTGATTTCTTGCATTGCCTCTGCCGTGCATGTGTTCTGGGAAATGATGCTTTCACGTGCATTTAGACTGGCTGTCACATTCAGCAGGCACAATGCGGCTCCGCGGTCTAAATAACTTGCAGGGACGCAATTAACAACACTTCCAGTCAAACCGTGAGGGTGTGTCTGCTGAAACACGCAAGAAAACACGGGTCGCATCGTGATTCATTGACTTTCTCTGATTGCTTATCAGATGAGTGCGTTTTTTTTTGTTTGTTTGTTTGTTTGTTTGTTTTGACATAAATATCAAGTTCTATTTAATCTCTCAGGGCTCCGCAGAAAAGGGAAACACCAGCTCAGATACGGATGGTGTCTTTGTTTCCCCCTCCAGAACATGATCCACAGGTTGGGGAGGACCGATGCGCTGCCGTCACAGACTTGATGGGAATCATTTTTGCTCCAGAGTAATGACGATGTCATTACACGTAAGGGTGGCTTAGGCTAACAGTCTTACTCGTTATTGATGTAAAGGTTATTGATGACCTTGTGGGATCAACTTCATCTCCCAATCATATTTGACTTGTGCATTTCTGGAGGATTTTACAGTTTTGGTGAAATTCAACCTGGCACTTTTGATTTTAAAGCTGTGGACCACACCCGTTTTTTTTTTTGTTGTTTTTTTTTTTTCTTTGCTTATAAATGTACACTGACTGATTTATTGTCCCTGCATGTGTTTTGATATAAGGCCACCATCGATTCACGGACCTCTTTCTCATTCAGCTGCGATTTCCTATTGGATACTGTGGAACGACGCACGTTGTTGTCATGGTGATTTAACATTTTTTATGATGATGATGGCGGATATAAAGGGGCAGGTTACTGCACATGGTTTATGGAGGCCAATGTGACCCATTTATTTATCCTAGATGCAAAAAGAAAGAGAGGAGTGAATGGATGAAAACCTTCCTTATTGGTGGTTTGATTCACATTAAATTGAATAAAAATATGGTCAACCATAAGAGGACCAAGTCTGATGACATTATTTTAAAAAACAGCTATGATAATGGGCCATCAGGCTCGTGGTAGTTTATCTGGAACAAAGTCATACTTTATATGACCTTTTTGTTTCTTCCCAAAAAATGTAAAACTGTATAAATGTGTTTTTGTCCCGCCTACCCTAAACAAGTCTAAAAATCAACAAGCTTAAATACTTTCATCTTGCTCATATAAGCTCCTCCTTTTCCCCGTCACGTGAACGATGAGTCTCGTATCATTTTTTATTATTTTATGCATTCTCACATTTCATACACTATGTGACTTCTATACAATAGATTGCCTCTCCACAGTCCTCACCTCAGACAGTGTCTCCCCTAAATGCCCTTCTCTAAGCTTTCTCAACAGACAGTGTTTTTTTTTCTCTCCAGGGTGTGGCTCGTGTCTCCTACCTTGACCGTCTCTCTGCTTGCCCTCTCCTTGTCCCTGTGTTGTAATAAAAAAAAGAAAAAAGCCTCTCCATCTGTTGTGTTATTTCCCCCCCACCTCGCTCTCCTCCTCCTCCTCCTCCTTTCTGTGATGTAAAGTGTCTAGAATAGGATAGGTTAGTTCTTTATTTGTCCCTCAGTGGGGGAATTCTGAGCATGGCGACAAGCAAATTTAGTTCACTAAGATGGACATTTTAAAAAAGACAAACAACAAACAGAAAATGGAAAAAGCTCTTTGGCCCTCTGTGAATAAACTAAGCTTAATTGGTTTTATCTCCTTTGGCAACAAAAACGTCCATCAAGTGTTTGTGATAACTGAGAGTGAGTATTTTACATGGCTGCAGAGAAATCTTGTCTGACTCTTCTCTGCGGAACTGTTGCATGTTTTTTTTTTAATGAATAACCCCCCCCCCCCCACCATGGTATGAGATTTATGTCTGAAATTTGACTAGACCTCTCTGAAACATTCAGGTGGTGGACTTGCAGGTGGGATTTGGATCATCACCCAGGCGTGTTTTGAGCTTAAGGTCACAAATACGTGGCTGCAGAGTCTTCTTTTCAGGATTCTTCTTCCATCAATTCTGTCCTGCTTCAGCTAAACAGCCCATCACACTTCATCCACCATGTTTAACTTTGAATTTCTGTCTCATGTTATATTACGTCATGTCAACCTTCCTAAAATTTCCACTTTTGTTTCATCAGTCCACAGAATACTATCCCGAAAGTCTCGGGGATCATCGAGATGCTTTTAAGCAAAATGTGTGTATTCTTTGTATGCAGCTGCTAGCTTTGTAACACTCCCATGGATTCCATTTATGGCCAGGTTCTTTATTTATTCTTGAATCGGAACTGAAGCAATTTGAATTGAAGCCTGTGGAGTTTTAGATGTTGTGAGTCATTATTGCACTCTTAGGGTCATTTTGAGGGGCTGACCACTCCTTCTAAACTTCACCACTGCATGTTTCTTCTTTTGTGGAGAAATGCTTTCACTGTGGTGCATTGGAGTCCCAAAGCGCTAGAAAATTTCTTTCTTTTTCCTTCTGTTTCATGTCAGCGACTTAGATTTTCATATGCTTTCAAATTTATTTAAATCAAATGCGATGTGTTGCTATTTGATATTTGTTTTTTGCCTTCTTCACTTTGTCAGACAGGTTTCATTTAAATCAGTTCATTAATTATGTCTCTGTGTGGTTAGTAAAATTAGACTCAGCTTTCCAAAAAATTAGGTTCATTAAAGGTAATTAACGATTTAAGCATTAAGGAAATTACTTTGTTCCCATTGTGCCAGGATGATTTGTGTAGATTTTCTCCCTTGAAAATTTAAATCAACACTTGAAAATACAAGTGCTATACTCACTTTGTCTGGCTTAAAAAAAATTGTTTGATATTGATTAGTTAAATTTATGAAAATAGCAGAAAGAGAAGAAATATGTATAGGATAATATATATTTTCACACAACTGCTGCATGTGTGATAGAGGGACATAAAAATATGTTCAAGGCCCTTTTGAATGAATGTTGTCATATATATTAAAAATTCTCACAAATTATAATACCACTCTAACATGTTCATGTTTTATTTTGGTAGCAGATTCGGAGCAGTGCTGGCTGGTTGTGGATTATAATCAATGGAGATGCATCAAAATGCACAAAGTGTTATCTTAATAGGGAAATGCTAGTGGTCAAAATCAACACATTTTAATTGGTGGCATCAAGTATAAATTTTCAGTCTAAAATAAATCTGACATTGCAACAAACGGCAAAAAAAAGTGAGTACAGAAGCAGCATCTGACAAAAATGGCCTCTTTATAGCTCTGGTTCCCAGTAATTGCAAAATTGCATTACAACATGACTATAAGTAGAAGTGACAAGATACATATCTGCAGTTGCATGGAAGAAGTCGCTTTCAGAACGGCCTCTGAAGCTACACAGATGATCTGTGTTTTCTAAATCAGGTGGATTATTTTCACAGAATTGTCCTGTTCGCCCTGTTCTGTCCCTTATTCTCTCAATTTGGCCACACATGTGTAAATCCTGGGAAAGGGTGAGGATTCAGGAAGAAAAATAAGCAAAGATCTATTTCATGTATTTGTAGTTTTGTTAAGATGTGGCCAGTTAGAATGATGCGATTTTTAAAGGTATCTATTATGAAGACGAATAAGGCTTAGAATGAAGAAATAGCCAAAAACAAATTGAGTTAAAGAAGGTGAAAGCACTACAGGAAAACACATAAAAAAAACATTTAAATAAGGACTAGAAGTTAACAAATAAATTGGAAATAATGTTCTTAAAAATGAATGACATAAAAATATAAGATTGAAGAGTTGTTAAATGATTTATTTGAATTGAACATATATGATGTACAGTTTGGGGACAACCTTCAGTCATCAAATCCGCTGTGAAAACAAAAAGCCTCTTAAAATATGCAAATATGACACACTGTCACATAGGATCATTCAGATTAGCTTATAAGGTAGACAGTAGAACACTAGATATAAATTATAAAATGATGTATCTGTCTAGTCCCTTACAAATCTTATGAAAACACTAAATTATTTGTAACTTTAATATAAATGTTTTGGTGTAAACTCATATGCAGCAGGAATTAACCTAAAAAATGAATTAAGGATTAGCACAGAACATAATTGTCAATATAAATTAAGGTAAATAAAGTAAAGTATGTAATAGTTGTTTTTTCCCCCCTTTATAAACACTGTAGGTGTAGAAGCCTTTAGTCTAGTGGAACATGTTTATTCTCTTCTGTATTTCTTTCATTATTTCAGAGATGTTTAATGAGATTATAAACTGTACTATTTACACAGTGAGTGTAGGTGTGTACATGTGCAGCAAAGCAATGTTAATGATTTGTTTCTGCTGATACTGTACTGAGGCTCAGAAAGAACAAGCAGCCAAATGGACCTAAACAGACCTTCAGTGAGTCAAATGGTGAGGTATGCGACCTGTTTAACCCTTTAAAACAAGAACGGTAAAGCAGGAGACGTAAGAAAACCTTCAGGAACCTCAGCATTAAACTGTGAAGCCTGCTAAGTGTGGCTTTAGATTGACTTCAGAATTTTCTTTTCAATATGTGGCGACAGCCGATGTGGGGATTGGTTTATTTTGACCAATTCGTCCTGGAAACAGGTCAGATATAAATGGTGATGGTTGATTCAGAGCACATACGGTATGAGGGGGTGTGTGTGCGTGTGTGAGCGGACTGAGCAGTCTATATGAAAATAGGTCAAGGTTATGTGTTGTCCTTTGGGACGATATTTCTGTATGCTCAGACGTGTGTTCAGTCTGTACACACGACTGAACCTGTGTGACTCCGAACACGGATAATTATGCAGGATTAAAAAAACACTATGTTTGTAGGCTTTTAAACATCTGCCAACCTCCAGAGGTTTGGAGGTGGCTGACGATGTGTCATTTGGTTCCTGTTGATTATAAATCTGAATTTACGCCTCAAGCATTAACACGTAAAACAATCAAATATTTTTTTCAAGAGACGTATGCAAATATATATGGTTGTAGCAGTGTGTTTTACCTCATTCACTGGAGTTTCTTATGTCTTCTCCCTTTCACTCTTACTTACTCTGTCAACAGTTGCCATGGAAACGGTTTTGCTCTTCCTCTCCTCACTCCTGGTGTGTGTAGCTGGTAAGTGCACCCCTGCTTACCAAAAAGAATCACACTTGCATGTTCACAAAGCACCCATAAGGAGGCGCTGTTTGGGCAGACTGGGTTGCTTTGGGGTGAAAGCAAAGCCAGCCTTGGTGAGATGTTTAGCAAAATATCAATTACCACCTGAAGGCTTTATGAGTCAGATGTACACACTGGCTCACCCACTCAATGTGTGAGGTCTCTTAAAATACAATGATATGTAAAATAGTCTTTTTCTGCTTCAAAATATAACCTGAGCGATTTTGAGACACTTTTGAAAACAAACATACATCAAATCATTTCCAACTCTTTTCCTGTGTTGCTTCTTTTTCCTTCAGTCTTCCTCTAATCTCCTCATCTTGTCTGTGCTTTTCAGCTGAATCAGACTCCAGTGTTATGGGTAAGTGCCTTACATTTACTAACAGGGTTAAAACTGAACATTTGGTTTCAAGATCATCCCCATAAGGACATATGCACAAGAGTAAAAAGTGGCAAAAGTGCAAAAATATCAATACCAAATTAGTGAGTTCTTTTGTTGTTGTTGTTGACAAAAGTAAAACTGCTAAAATTATTGATCTTGATCAGTTGTTCTTGAGGCTCTCCAATGTTGTTTCTGTTGTGCGTTTTTGGACTTAGGCAGTTTTTTTTAATAATGGTTTTAACTAATTTATAGTAGGAAAAGAAGTATTTATTTTGATCAAAGTCCAACAGATGTTCAATATACTATTAAGGAATACTTAGCTTTGTAGAGGATGCCCTACAATGCATTGAAAAGCATTAATTCCTCTTGAACTTGTTTTACTTTATAACATTACGGCCACAAATCTAAATGTATATTGATAGGATTTCAGGTGATAAACTGATTTAAAGTAGTACATTTAGACACCCTCCCGATTTGATTATGAAAACATGGGCAAGCTTTGGGGTAAAAACTGCATCTTCCTGCTCTCTTTTAGGAACTCTTTGGATTTTTTTATACACCATTTTGTTGTTATTATTCAAAAGAAACAAGTAAGAGAAAAAGCAAAGTTCATCATTGTGAAGTAGAAGTAAATAATATATATAATTTTTTATTTTTTTTTTTCACCAATAAAAATATGAAATCATTTGTTTTGCCCTCTTTAGGTTCTTTCCACCAAATTAAAATCCTGTATAATAGATTGTATAATAAGCCACGCATTTAGAAAATACAATCCGGCTGTGTGTAATTTAATATAAGTATAAATACATCTGATAACGGCGGCCACGTTTTTTTAAGTGATCAAACATCATCATCATAAAGTCCAAGAAACAAAACTTGTAGGTCAGAGAAAAAGTTGCTGAGAAATTTAAAACAGGGTTAGATTATAAATCTTTGAACATGTCATAGAGTGCAGTTCAATCTATTATACAAAATAGGGAAAAGAAATTTCATAGCTGGGAAGCTATCAAGCTGAGGCTGGTGCAGGAAAGCATTAAAAAGAGAAGCAGCCATCAGGCCAATAGAAACCTTTTCCAAACTGCAGACATCCACAGTTTGGTGGAAGAATCTGTAGAAGGATTCATGGAAGACTGGGGAGAAGTAAAGCCGCTGCAGAATAAAAACCGCAGGAGGTCCGATTTGCAATTTGCCAGAATTCATCTGTAGGGAACACAGCAACCACAAGGAGGAGTGTCCTCCGAGACGAAAATTGAACATTCTGGCTAATATGTATAATACACTTGGTGGTGCTGCCAATTTCCTTAAATGAGTTCAGCTACAGGTGGGAAATGCATAAAAAATGTATTTCATTAAATTGCTTTGAAATGTATTTAAAATGTAACTGATAGCACAAAAGACAAGAGCATATTTTTATTTGTCCTGTAAGATTTTCTTTTTCTATACTTTCACAGAGGAGCATTCAGTGGCTGAAAATCCTTTTATTTATGGTAAGTTTAAAGCAGATGACTTGCAAATGCTGAGTGACAAAAGTGTTACCAGTCATATGTATGAAATCAATAGCTAATACATTTCTTTACACGATGTGTAAATTATTGCATTTCTTTTTTTTTTCAGATTATGAGAGTTTGAGAATTGGGGGATTGACGTTTGCTGTGATCCTGTTTATGCTGGGCATCCTTCTAATCCTCAGTAAGAAGATTTCTGATTCCTCTGTTTGACCACATCTACATGCACTCAAAATAATTTCTAACAGAATCAAAAGTAAAGGTCTCACAGGATGTCCTCGTAATTATATTAGCACTTCTTTACATTTTTAATCCCACTCCATGATAACGTGAGAGATATGTCATTCTTATGACATATTTAGAGCTCAGGTGACGATTTGTGTCTGCTTGTAGGTCGACGATGCCGCTGTGGAGGAAAACAGAAGCCCAGGTAAGCCTGAGTTTCTGCTGAGCTGAAGAGAAGAAGAAGACTTGGTCGTAATAGACCTTTAATGTTTTTGTCTATCATTAGTTAGTTATGCTGACAACCTGTAAACTCTCTCTGCAGGCCCCCTGGAGACGAAGAGGCACAAGAGGAGAACCTCATTGTCACCAAGGGTAACGATCACATAAATATAAGTTGATGCCTTTGAGAGCAACCAAAATACACATAACAAATTCTGTGTTGAATTTAGCAAACCCCTTTTCTTTAGCATTAGTTTGCTTGCTTAGCTTTCAACATATTGTGTCTACTGCTATGATATATTTTAGTATATGTTAATAATGTGTTTTCTAACCAGTCTCATATTCCACCAAAGGCCATTAAAAATTCTATCTGAATGTTTTTTGAATACATTTTTTAACTTTAAGCGAGCAAAAAATGCTCGTTTTGGCAACTTTGTAAAGTGTTGAACAAATAAAGTAGAAGACTGCTGGGCGATAAGGTCAACGTGGCTCCTCATAGTGAAAATAAGAACAGAGTAACGTTGGTTGATCATTTTCTAAAGCTAATCTCAGACATGCTGCATTTTTTGACTTTCAAAACACATTCAGTTGAAGCAGACCCAGTGGTGACACTTTTGATCTGTAAAAATTCTTAGTCCTTGTCATGAGAACATGAGTTATTTTACGTTAAAGTCATTTATGTCAGATGTAAGACTAAAATTTCACCAAATTTGTTGACAAAGTTAAATTTAACATGACAGAAATCCAAGCTGGAGGTGCCTTTTTTGCATATATAATTTAATGTTTCCTCTATTAAGACCTAATCCTAATGGAAGATGTATACTATTTTCACCCCATTTTGTCCAATAAAAGCCACAAAATCCAATGTTTTTTTTTAGACTTTATTGACTTGATCCCCTTATTTCTTACACAGGACTTCCTATGCTTTCTTTCTGCAATCATTTTCCTCTTGGCACTTGTCTTCGAAGCAAAAATTAGTAGAGTGCATGACTGATAGTTGATCCCCCACTGCCTTTTGGGTGTTTTTAATTATTTTCTTGCCTGGTCTATCAATTTATCAGGAGTCTTGGTAGTTTTGCAGATTTTCTCATTTCCTTTTTATTTTTGAATAATTAAACAGTGCTCTGTTGGTTTTTCAAACCTTGGAATATATTTTTAAAACACAAATCTGGCTTAACTCTTCCTGACTTGTCTGAAGTGTTTCTCATGATGCTGTTTGTTCACGTAAACTTCTCTAAGTCCTTCTACAGAACAGCAGTTTTAAACTTAAATTCAGATGCATACAGGTTATCTCTATTTGGTACATGTAAAGCAAATGGTTACACTGGATATATCTAAGTACAATAAGTAAAAACGAGGTTGAAAAGAAATGCATGACACATTCTTCTCATTTTGGCTTATTAAATTGTACAAAGAAAATTGTTTTCCTTCCAATTCGTGGGCTACTTTTTGCAGATCTCCCACACTATAAATACATTGCATGGTAGCTGGCATACTCCACTGTGCTGAATCTAAAACCTATTTCTCTGACCCATTTCAGCTGCAGCGGCTGCCAAAGAGACTCCAGCAGAAAACTGAGGCAACAGGAGCAGTTTCTGAAAGGAAACAACAATAATATATATTTAAAAAAAAAACAACGTGAGGTTTATTCTAGTTAGTTGTACGGGAGGGTGAGGACAAGGTGTATACGTTTAAAAATGTAACAAGTGAGTAGATCTTTTGCCAGGTGTTAATTTCTTTTTGTGATTAGTCCTTCAGTGCTCTTGTCAAATGCTGTGCCTTTTCTGTGAGAGTCTTTCACTGCAGTTTGTTGTGGCATCTTTGGCACAAGTTTGTCTTATAAATTCTTGAGATATTTTTAGTGTTGTGAGTTCAGATGTTTCGTTGTTCTTCTACTAATTGACTTTAGGTTTTAGGATTCGTGAATCTGTTGCTCGTTTTCTCAGCCGTCCTGAGAAAAAAATTGTCTTATGTATATTATAAGATAAATGCATATATGCAGTATTTAAATTTAAATACTTTACATACAAGCTATTTAGTCAAATATCCTAGATCTATGTGTGTTTTTGAATGGTTAGGCATGTTTGGGTGAACATGTGTACAGGGCTGGATTTAGGAGAATGTGGCCCACAGGGTAAATCCATTCCAGTGAAAGATTAAAGTAATGTTTATGAATGAAGTAAAAAAAAAAACATACTTATTGTGACTAACATGTTGCATAGCTTGTGTTTTTTTATATATATATTTGAGTGTAGTTTATTGTGTTGAAATTCTAAGCCAATTAGCACAATTAAATAATTTAATAGTTATCCATTGGAAATGTTTTTTTTTACTTGATCCTATATTATATTGTATAAAATCAAATTTTATTATATGATTCAGTTGAATCAAAACAAACTGAATCATAACAAAACATAACTGAGAGGTCAGCAAGTATTTTTTTGAACAGGTTTTCGGTGCTTGTGTCTCTTTGATTCATCAGATTATTTGCGGCGTATCAAGACATGTACTGTATCTGCTGAAAAGAGACGTGTTGGCCCTAAATATTACACCACCTATGCTAGAGCTGTGGTCTTACTGCCAAATGCAGAGATACACTGCTCTGTCAGAGCCAGTAGGAGTGTCTTTGTGCTGTCAATCACTCTGATGTATGAGCTGCAGCTATGCTAATGGGGAGGAAACAGCTGACAGTTACAGGAAAACAGTTGCATGTGCATGGCAAGCTACCTTGTCAGGAAGGAGCTGTGGCAAAGCAGATAACAAGAAGGGTGTGAGCAGCACAAACATGAAGTTGATTGACAGTGCTATGACCCTCCTCCTGGCTCTGATTGGTTGTTTCTGACTGACTGGTGCATTTTTGCAGGTAGCAGTAGGACCTCATGGAGAAGGCAGAGGAGTTTAACTTTTTCTACAAATCATCTGTTTTGTACCATCACAACAGAGTGACAGTTTTATCAAATATGTTAAACATGTTTTTTGTAAAAAAGTTACATAGTGCATCTTTAACAACAACCCCCCAAAATGCAGTATCGACAGGCTACTGCCCTGGTCCCCCTTTTTCTTAAGTCCAGCCCTGGATGTTTGTTGTTTGGTGTGGAGGATTGTGAACACATCACATCTGCTCTGATTGTGTATCTCCCCATGTAGACGTGATTAGCCTTTTACAAGACAATCTCAGCACTGCTCTCTGAGCGGGATTCGCAGGTATCTGCACGGGCTCCTCCGCTGTTGTGTGTTTTTTATTTATTTTTTTATTTTAACCACCTGAAGTGGAGAGAGCTCACACATCAGCTGTGTCACTGCCTTTCTTCTCCACATATCTACTGCACTGCTGCGTCACTGGCTCCACTCGGATTAACCGGTCTCTAGCAGGCAGTGATTAGCTTCCCCTCCACCTGCAGTCACTAGCGCTGCAAGCTCTTTAAAGCAGGGGAAGTGTTCTTTCCCTGTTATTATTTTTGCTTTCCACTGTCACAGTTTTTTGTTGTTTTTTTCAAATGACTACACATACTCTGGAAGACAAAGTGCGGATGATCTGTTTGAGAGGTTTAACCTCAAAAGCTGTGTTATTTCTGTTCTATATTAAAAGTAGCTAAATGCGAGCTCAAGCAAAGAGTGGGAACAGACTGCTGTACAACTACTGCTGTGTTCATCCCCTGCATAAAGCCTTGTTGTGTAGCAACCTGTTGTTCTTTTGGCATAATTGAATAAAAGTGTGTTCAAAGACAGAGTGTGCCTTTAATCTTTTTTTTTTTTTCTGTAAAACTTTTCCTTTTCTCCAGAGTGTTTTATGCTTGAAAGCATTAAGATGACACTGATCCTCCGTCAATGTCAGTCAAGGTTGTTTCACTGTCAAAGCTTTGAAGCAGCTCGTGTGGAAAGGGCTACTTTTGCATCAACGTAGATTGTAACGTCCTCCTCTTTTTCTTTTACGATTCCAAAGGTTGTCTCTTCTCCTCTACATCTGCGCTAAGTTTATGAGACTGTAAATATGTAACCAAGCGGTTGCACTAAAGCATGGTGGAAGGAATGGAAAGCTTGTATGTGTGTGTGTATGTCTAGGTGCCGAGGTATGTGTGTGTACAAAGGGGTGGATCTGTAAGTTAGGAAGATGGGTTGCAGACAGGACCACCCAACACATGCCCACACACACCTGGACAGAGGTAATACACAACCTTCAGCAGCTCAGGTAGGTTATTTCTTGTTTTGTAAGAATATTTCATAAATAAACCATGCTTGTCATTGAAAATTATTTCAGATTCGTACTTATGGTGCAGCGTATATTAGAACTTTGTAAGAAAGGGTCAAGTTTCTTCTTAGCAAAGTTGATATCATATTTTGTGTGAAACAGATTCAGTTTGTATGTATTGTAAAAAGTATTTTCTCCAAACCAGTGATACACATTAAATAGGTATATATGTTAAAAAGTAAATTTAGATTACTTCATTTGGATGTTCTTATCAATTTCACTTTTTTTGGAGATTGCTTTTGCTCTACATCTTCGTTAAAGTCACTTTGTATGTGACACTGCTTTGTATCACCAAAGCAGTGTCACTTTGTTGATACAAAGCAGTTTTCATACTCCTTCTACTACTTTAATCTGACTGTTCAAGGTTCAAGGTTAATGAATATTGGAGCCATAATGCATTAATGAGTAACCTCTTTCCCCTTGGTGAATGTCTTCAAGCTCACTGATGGATGGAAAAGGCCAGGTCACATAATACATAGAGCAGTGAAGTCCATAATTCAGTGAGGTGTGTTTCAGCTGAAAGGAGAGACAGCCAAGGAAAATGTTAGTCTGTTAATCTGTGGGAGTTAATGATTATAGGTTAAAAGATGTAGCTCGAATGAAAAGGTTTTCTCTGTGTGTGCGTGTGTGTAGTTCAAGGGTAATGGTAGAAGGAATGGAGAGTAAAAGATCAATAATACTATTAGCCTCTTTAAATTCCCAGCAAAGATCAAGGCTGCAGCAGGAAACCTAATGAGGCAATTTGTCAGAACACACACCGTATAGAGTTTCTGTGTCTTTCATTGAGCGTTCATCTAAAATAAAGAAGCTGAAATTAATGAACTTCAACAGTTTTTAGGCATACATTAAAATGAAGGCCATCTTAAACAAAAATACTTTCACCTTTACCCCTAGAAAAAGCATTCAGACATCAAACCTGCTGAGAATACTCAGCAATGTGACAAAGAACTGTAATAAAAGACTTAATAATTTGGATTTTGATGGCCCACCGGATGGGGTACGTATTTGTTATTACAGTTTTGTTCACTTTTTGCTTCCTGTTTGTACAGCTGAGTCAAAAGAACTCACACAGACAAATCACCATGTCTTCGGCAAAAGGTGAGTGAAGCCGCTCATTACCACTTGATAACAGTAAGTGGAAAAACACTTTAGCATGGCACCATGCAATTACGCAATCACAGTCACTCTCAGCACAACAAACAACTACCTTTACTACCGTGTTTCCCCGATAGTAAGACGTAGTGGGGGTCTTAGGGGGATCGGCTAATGTAAGACGTACCCCGAAAGTAAGACATACCGGTAGTAAACTGTACGTTGGAAAAATAGCTATATACCGGT
>CAEFZY010027183.1:0-10170 GCA_903066815.1 Brachyrhaphis roseni
GCAGTGCTGCTGGTGTACCATACGCAGATACAGTAAGTCAGTATGCTCTCTATGAAGCACTTGTAGAAGGACACCAGCAGTTTCTCCTTGATGTTGTTCTTCCTGAGAACCCTCAGGAAGTACAGTCTTTGCTGGGCCTTTTTTGTCAGCTCGAAGGTGTTCATGTTCCATGTGAGGCCCTGCTCAATGTGGACCCCCAGGAAACGGAAGTCAGCCACCCTCTCCACACATTTTCCCCCAATGGTTAGTGGTGTAATGTCCATTTTTTTCCTCCTTCCTATTGTAGTCACCCTAATCTTTAGATGCATTGACAGATACCCAATCATCAAGGTTTTTTAAAATGTGGTACAAGTGCCCCTGGTGGTGCTTAGACTGCCTATTGATACTCAAAAAAATGAATCGCAATGGTATTAGTTATTTCAAAAGTCAACATCCAAAACAATGAGCTGACCAGCACATTGATATTTGTTTATTAAGAAAGAGAAGAGGAAAACAATTGAGAAACTTTTCAGATCTCCTAGTAAACAATGTTTGGTTAAATTAAAAATGATTTTATGTTATTCAGCCAAATTATTCTTCTTTTGCAGAGAATGTTTTCTGAGCTCTTTTTAGTGGCTCAATCTATAATTGTGCACAGGACATAGAGTCAAATGGTGTCTGTTTATTTTTTTTCAAGTCCATTATCTAGCTTCTGGATGACAGAAGAGAAGAAAAACGACAAAAGAAAAGCAGCTGCACTCACAATTTGCTGCTGCTTCAACACCAGGTCTGTAGTTCAGAATCCAGTAAGTGATGTGGAAGTAATCCTTCATGCTGGGCCACAAATCACTCTCCTCGAGCTCTTCTCCCACATTTTCCAATGACATGATGATACTGCATGAAAAACAAAACCAAAGGCTCCTTCAGTTTAACAGTGGAAGTGCATTTTTTATTTGTAACATCTTCATGGAAAGTTGTGCCACAACTTTCTAATTTTAAAGCCTAAATAATATTCTGAACTGCTTTATTTTTAGAGCAACTACAAAAAGAAGTCCTGAAAGTACACTGAAAAGACATTGTAAAACCTCTGTTGAAGTGTTTCCTTGAAGTCATGTGTGTGGTGGAAAGGGATCCAGTTCAACCAGTAGTCTTGATCCAGTTGGGTTATGAATCTCTGCAAAAATTCTCCGAATTGCATGCTGGCATTGAACAAGTTGTTCCACTCAGAGAGCATCATGGGAAGTGTCAGGTTAAAATCTTCTTGGCCTGTTAGGATGTAGTACACTTCTTCTGCCTGAAGGTAAAATATGACATTTTCAAACAAGATTCAAAATAAGAGTAGGAATTACACAATAAGAAGCATATTAACACACTTTCCTCAAATCTTGAGAATTTAATTTTTAAAAAATGATACAAATGTTTTTAGAAGTTTCTAAAAATACTGAGTGACTTATACCTTTTGCCCTACAGGAATCCAGTCCATCAGCAAAGCATGCTTTAGTGCAGAGATGTTTTGACAGAACATAGATTTCCACACTTCTACCTTTACAGTCTTGGAGGACAGCAGCCACTCAAAGGGCTCAAAAAGATCCTCACAATCCTCAGATTCCACCACCTTAAAAAATACAAGAAAGGTCTGTTGTAAAGTATATATTCCCACTCTTGTGTGACTGGTAGCTATCATATCTACTGAAGAAAAGAATAAAAGCTGAAAGTCTTGTTAGACAAACTACAGGCTTCATAAACCTGAGGAGTAAAAGTAAGACATAAGTATAGATGCAATGTATATTTACTAATTTACATTTATTTAGCATAAGAGCAAACTGTTGAATTAAAATAGAATAACCCTACCTCCTCAGTGACTTCCACCACACTGTCTATTACCCGGCTAAACCAAGCTGCTGCCTCAGACTGGTTCTTCTGCAGCATGTAATAGGTCATTTGCAGATTTTGTGCATCTTCCAGGATATTGCTCATCACTTCTGTAAGTATAAGCAACAAATATATAACGATGAAACACCAGATTGGCTGATAATGTATTCAATGGGAAAGTGTTATCTTATGCTTAAGAAAGGGATAACAAAATATACATTTCCATATTCGTCTTTAATTTGAAGTCAGGATTGCTTTCTTTTATCAGTCCCCAAAGTAAGAGTGTATCCTTGTATTATTCAGCTCTCAGTTTCTCAACACAAAAAGTATACACACTATTCAGAGATGTACAAGTCAATCAGAAAGGTCATCATTGTTATAATAGGAGTGTTAATCTTTTACTCATTGGACCTAGTCAGTTTTCACTTCATCTGTGTTTAATGGAAGTCTAAAAAGCTTTGTGTATCATAGTTAGATTAAGAATTTGGGATAATCTTAAACTTGTTTCACATTCCTTTGGATTTCAAAGTTCTACTTCTATAACAGAAACTGCTGCGCATTTTTCTTTGTTATGTCTTATGGTTTTCAGAGGAAAAAGCCCACCAATAGTACTGGCCTGCTAAAATGGGATGTATCATCATACAATAGTAATGAAGTGAATGGTATTAAAAAAACAACAAACAAACAAACAGACAAAAACGTGACTGGCCTGCTAAAATGGGATGTATCATCATACAATAGTAATGAAGTGAATGGTATTAAACAACAAACAAACAAACAGACAAAAACGTGACAGTGCTATTACTCCCATAGCACCTGACTTGCTATAAATACATTTTGTTTGTAGTCTTACCTTCTACAGTGACCAAAGTCACCCTTGCTGCCTTCATGGACTGGAAGCTGGTTTTGAGAGCTCTCTGAACAACCTTGTCCAACTCAGGATCAAGTTTTGCGATCTCCAGCAGCACTTGAGTGACTCCCATAAACCTGCCAAAGCAAAAAGTCGGACTCATTACTGAGGGGAAATTAACAGTTTCTTTTGTACAGATATGCAACAGCAAAGTCTGATTTAATAAAGAAGTAATCAATAGTACATACAAAGAATATCAAACATCTTTATAAGATGAAAAAAGTCCATATGAATAAAAAAAAAATTGAATAATTTATTGCTATTTCAGTGTCTTGCAATAGGAATAATTGTGAAGTAAAAATTGTGTTATTATTTCTTTTAACAATTTCATTTAATTCTTTACTCAATTAACCACATTAGTATTGGTCAATCTGTTGTTGAGTATGTAGGCCAGAGAGAGTCTCTGCAGAACCAGTTAGATAGGTTTTCTGTTGACCTCTCCCTGCAGCAGTCACAGCAGACTGATGAGTGGACTAATGCTTCACCACACGTACCAAAGCAAGGCGCCAGAGTTTGTTAACAGATAACAACAGATAGTTTAGGTGAAAATAGTGAGATGGAATAAGCACTAAGGTTTAACAAGTTTCTCCATTGAATGTCATAAGTTCAGAGTACGTGCATGAACAAGGTCTGACAACGTTTTGGTATGCAAAATTGTTCCATTAGTAAACCTGAATTTTTTTGAAACTCTTATATTTGGAACAAGAAGATGTTTATCATCTAAACAATTAACTGACCTTTCAGTCAGGATGAGGTTGCACCCTGCCAACCCTGAAGTTACATGACCGTGCATTAAAACCTGTTCAACTGGCTCTGAGCCAGGGAGTGGCCACATTGTGGGAGAGTCCTATATATTGTGAGGGCTTGCAGCTCCAAATCAGAACTCACTGCAGGTACAGCTGCTATGCTGTGGCTGCTGCGTTTTCTCCGTTTGCAAACGACGAAATAAAAGATTTTTGCTCTTTGCCATTTGCCAGAGTCTCAGCCTGATCCGTTACCACAGATATTTTTGTCCACATAAATACTACCATTCAACATAATATAATTCTATCAACTCTGTACCTATGAACCTTTCATTTTTGAGATGTTAACTAAATGATCAAAATTTGAAAATAGTTTATGAATCTTGAAATCAATGGCTGCATGTAAAGAAGACATGTCCTTGTACTTACAGCTCTGCCTCGTTGCTTTGTGGTTCTGTATCTATGCTGCGCTTTGACATGGAGACTTCCTGTTTCCTTGATGATGAACCTCCCATAAGATTTTGCACCAGCTGTCTCACAAAGGACACATCATCTGCTGCCACATGCTTAGTCCATGCCAGGAAAACCTTCGGTGTAAAATGTCACAAAATTTCATTAACTTGTCAAGCGATTGCAGATGCAAAATAGCTTCCTCTACAACCTGGTACAGTGCACCAACTGGTGACATTTATGTTTGAGTTGGAAATTAGCTCTTTTTAAATAAAGTTCATTATCAGAAGAGGAAATCCTACATATACTTTTTTAAGTTAAACAAACAATTCCACATTAAACTTCTGCTTTAATCTTCAGTTTCTATAAAAGACAAATTAGTCAAGCAAAACGTGTGATAAGTACAGAATGGGAAGAACTACAAAATAAATAAACTAAAATCTATGAGCATCTTTTCCATTTTCAAGCACACTTAGAGCATGTGTTACATCAGAGAAGCACATGAAATGAGTTCATTTTCACTGTTCTAACATCAAATGGGCATAAAGTAAACCGATATAAAGGTTAAGTGATTAGGAAAGTTAAAAGATGGACACATGAGAAGTGTAAAGGTAAAGGTGAACAGAAAAGTAAAACACTGGACATACCCATGAATACATGTTGCCAAATTTTCTAAGATTATAGGCAGAAATTACGATTTTGTTCCACCTACTCAAGGTATGATAGACAACTGACAGCATTTCTGTTTTCAGGTCAGACCTGTGACGATCCCCCCCTGTCCAGTAGGGGTCGCCAGGCACTATGTTTCTTTTGTTCTTTTCAGGAAGCAGGTCTAATTGAACACACCGGGCTGCTATTATATACTGACATCCAGTCAGTCACTGGCGTCTGGTTTTTGGCCTTTGGACCAGACCGGAGCAGGCCGCGTTGGTTCCACACGCTCTCTCTAACTGGCTGTACTGTTGTCCCGGAGTCTACTTTGGATCAAATAAATGATTGTTTTTATGATCGCCCTCGTCCGTCTCCCATTCTTGTCATTCCCTACGAACAGGGCGTGACAGACCGATCAGGTTAAAAGGGCTTCCAAAGATGATAACGTCACCTGGATGTTCAGTCTTTGCGGCTGTTGGCAACATAGTCTACAATTAAAACTAATTGTCACAAATTTTATCGATGTGAGAGATACTACAGATCATTGTGTCAATTGTTCCTCATGGCAGTAAAATAAGAGCAGGCTGGCTGGCATTATTACTGAACTGTGGACTATGCATTAGACAATGAGAGATTTAAAAAAAACCTGACGCCCAGTCTGACTATAACAAACCTGAAAATAAAGCAGACATTTTTATTTTCTGCTCAAAAGCTGGTACTAGGCTAGTGAGATAGCCTAGTACCAATGTGACTTGGTGGAAGCGATATATGCACATAATTACTTATTCTGTTCTGGACAATTTTAAGCTACTGCTTAAAATTAATAAAATACAAGACGTGTTTGCTAACATCTTGCAAACATGCATATTCCCATGACTGCTAATTACCTTCTAATTAAATGCACTCAAGTTTCCTGGTATTTAGTGCCAGAACCGGAGTAGTCTGTTGTCAGCAGGGCTTTTTTGCATACCACTGGGTATATTTAGCAACATGACGCAGCAACAAAAAAAGGGGACACAGAAAAACATTCAGCAACTGGATCAATACTAATTTTCCAAACTACTTTTGGTTCTGATTATAACACTTGAAATAACACCCTACCTCTTTTGCCACTTTGTCAGGACAAATCCAACTCAGGAGCGAATCCAGGGTGCCTGTGCTGCATGCTACTGTTAACCACATTGTGTTGTTGCTGTTGAAACACAAGTGAGAGCTCACCACGTCTTTGTCCCACATCAGTCCTACAGCCTAGAATAGGGAGGGCAGTTTATTGCATTCATTATTTGTTTATTTAGTGGTGAGTGACATAATAAATTCCCCCCCCACACATTGGAGATTTGGCAAAACCTACACTGCAAATTTCAAGTCTTCTTGCTTTTATAAATGGTTGCTTAATTGATACCCCAGCTTAGGCCATATTAGTAACCCTGTGCCTGTAGTCATTTGTGCTTTGTTTACCTGGTGCAGTGGTATGTGAACTTCCTGTAGAATTAGTTTCACAATGTCACTGACTGAGTCATTCCTTAATGTGACAATGTCTCCGAGGGTTATCGAAACATCTAAAGAGATTTAAATCTCACATTAGCACGACAGTTCAAAACATTTCCACAGCTTCTTTTTAAAGAATTCTTAAAACAGCAAGATATGGTATTCTCTTCATACATATTCAAATAGAATATATGTTTTAAAGTTACCTTGTCCGGGCCAGTTCTGGACATACTGGATGACGTCAAAGCTTCCATCAAGAACTGGATTTACCTTGTAGATGAAGTCAGCAGAGTCAGGGAAGTTCTTTTGGATGAAATTCAAAAAGCTAAAGAAACAACAAGAAAATACAAAACTGTGAGTAAAACAGGCAACCAATGAACCAATGCACATGGAGAGAAATTAATTATCAAGGTCAATAAGAAATTATAGGCTTAAAAGAAGGCTAAATATAGTATTTGAAAGCATATACCAGAGCAGAAGTAGCTTGAATAAGCATTCACACAACTACCATCTAAGAGACCTGTCTTTTTTTACGTAAACCTTCATATATTGTATCTGTAAAATCATGTTTCTGTGCTTTTACATCAGTAAAATTATATTACCTCTTCATGTTTGTGAGTAGGGTTTGTGTGTTGTTCAGCATGTCGTCAAGAGAATTGGCAGAGAAGAGCTTGGGGAAGGCTAGAAGGGATTCCCACATTGATGTCTCATTTTGCAGCTGATCAAAAAACATCACTGTCCCTCCTGCCAGCAATAATATCTCATCCGGATTGGTCATCATTAGCTCTGTTAGTACCTGAGAGCAAAGAAAACATCTGAGCTGCTATCCAAAACTGGTTAAAAGAGCCATTTCTCTATTAATTTCAAAATGGACTGAAAGAACAGATAATCATTTTTAGTTTTTGCACCACGAAATTAAAAGGTAACATGTGTACACTTAAGGCCAGATGGTTTAAATGACAAACTGGAACATACCTTGTTCAGTGTTTGAAGTGAGGCTTCTAACACAGTGTTGTTGGAGTTGCAGAACGTTACCATAGCATGGGTGACTGCATCGGGTGAGGTTTGGTTCATCCAAGGAAGTGTAACAGTGCAGATAGCTTTCTTAAAAATGTTCACTGACTCCATAATTGCGTTCATGGTTTCCTGCAAGACCCAGGTTGGAATTTACAACAGTAAGTTCAACATCCATAAGAAAATATGTTTTCACTTACACCAATGTTAAACTTTGGATTAATATATTACAATCAAGTGGAACAAATTAAATTCTTAGAAACAGACAATTAGTTTTACATGTTTTCATACATTTCTGCAGAGTTGCAAAAAATGCTCTTCATTGTCTCAAGAACTTGTTTGCACTGGTTTGACTCAAGACCCAGCTTTAGTCATTCTACACTCTTTTAAGCCAATAAAAGAAGTTTTAGAGTCTCTGTTGTCATAAGCTTATCTATCCTCTAAAGAGTATGTACATTATATTTCATACTGAGAAGTCTGATATTTTTCTGTCATTACACTTGCGGACACTCACCTGATCGGGCAGAGAGGTGTTGAGGGGACCCATGAGAGGAACATTTGTATAGTTGGCTGTGTTAGATGAACCTTTAAAATATAAATCCACAGTTCAAGGAGAATGTCGAAGTCAATACAATAATCTAAATACCAAATAATAAAGTCAAATTCCAAAGACTTCTACTTTCCTGTATAAGCAAATCTTAACCAATAGAGTCAGTAATTAGCCACATTATAACAAGAAAAAAAACCCAGTACAACATAAGTGTATGTAAAGTAATAACATACCAACAATGCTTTCCATGAACTTAACCAACTTAGCAGGATCATTTTGAGTGTCACTGGGGAAAGCCTGGCTGAAAAACTCCTTTCCTTGCATCAAACTTGCCAATGGAGATGCATTTGGTAAAGGAGCAGACCTGTGAAACAAATAATAAAATGAAATTACATCAGAGTTATAGAACGAAAAAATCAATCATTCCCATTCACAGGCACACGTGCAAAATGGTATTGCTTCAACATTTGTGGAATATTGACAAAGTGTTGTGCATATTTGTAATGGGAACGCTGCTATTGCCACCAGCTCTACATTAGCTAGTTAACACAGCCATTAAACAACCCCAAATCACAGAAAATCCACCACAAACATTTTGAAGAAGCAGAAGGACAATTTTTTCATAAGTATTGTGCATTGACTATAAATGAAATGAAATGTGTCCCAAGCTGGGTAATCAATGAGGCATAAAACAAGAGAGAGAATACTAGTCTGTATTGTGAATTTGTTATTCAAATGTTAAACTGCACATTTTTTCTAGCTTTCACTTGATTTTATAAACTTAAATCTCAAAAAAATATAATGACAATCATTATTGATTATTTTATATTTCTTGTCTTTTTGTTGTCGTTCTGTTTATTTTTGTTTATTATGGACCATGTTTGTGTCTGAATAAAAATGATTGATTGATAATGATAAACAGCATTTTTTTGTTTGCTTATAAGGGAAAACTAAGGTCGGGCGTTTTATATACAGTAGCTAGACACAAACTGACAAAGCAGAAAAAACAAGTTGCATGCCATTTGTTGGAATTAGAATAGCTAGTAGAAAAACCGGTTTGTGTTGTTGTTCAGGTTGTCTGCATTCAATCAAATAATAATAAGAAAAAAACATTATGTAAAAAAAGCAACTTAAAAACTAAAACGGAAAAAAGAACAGAAGCAATAAGTAAAGAACTGTAGCCAGAGAAAAAGGATTAGAGCCAGTTTATTCTATAAATGATGACTTTGCGGTGAGCACACAAAGCGTATTTGTAAAGGTAAAATAATGTAACAGACAGCTTACCTTCGATCTCTTGATGATTTTGATGAAGTTGAGTGCACCAGGAGGGATGTGTTGTGACATCTGCTGTCTGTGTTGCAAAGAAGGGTCTGCAGGAAAGGGAAAAAGCCTGTGCTTGGTAGGTTCCTTGGTCCAACATAACCTAGAAGAGAGTTAGAAAAATTTTATAGTTGGATGTAGATGTTTATAAGCAAAACCTTTAACGAGTATATTAGTAACAAACACTAGAAGTTATTTATTTCTCATGTTTCATTTTGAAAGAACATTTCATGAGAAACAATGTCATGGATAAAAAGTTTTAGTCTATTGTGTCAGTGCTATGCCGCTTTTATTCCCCTCACTGCAAAACCAACACCACCTTTTGTCAAGAAAACAATCTCAGCTATGGTACAATGGAATACAAAAAGAAAATGACGTGTTACAACCGTGAAGATCACGTTACTGTCAACCAGCCATCACCACTAGACTTATGGTACTATGCTTTCCTGGTATTCATTCTGGGTAGCTCATAGTTTTTTTCTCAGTGACAGTCACAGTGATTGTGTGAGACATTGTCAAACCCAGAGAAAACAAGTGACTTCTGAAAAACTTGCATTCCATGAAACGTCACAGATTTTATCTGCTTTTATGTGCCCAGTTTTACTGAGTAAATAAAGTGTTGACACAAGAAGCAGTTAATTGAAGAAAGCCACATAAGAAGAACAAAAACTATGTATTCATAAATAGATATGAAAGCAATATTTGTATTTGTTCTTTTACAATGTAAATAGAACTAAATCACAAATTACATATCCTTTAAAGACACTTATTCAACAGGGTTACTGTAATTCTACGGTATGCTAACGTTACATGACGCATAAGCAAACTGAGAACGTGCCTGGTATGTTAACATAACATATTAAGAGTTATTCAGATAACTATACCATAAATAACATGCTAACAAGTTTACCAAACCATCCGCGTCACTCCAAATCACTAAATCGAATGAAATCTTCGTCCTCGGTGTCGCTTGTAAACAACTCCGCCAACTCCGGAGGTAGAAGAACACAGGCCTAGAACGCCCTCTTGCGGTTTAGTGTAAAAATAACATGTGATATGATATAATAATGTGTTAATTTCCACACATAAGTCGCTCCGGAGTATAAGTCGCACCACCGGCCAAACTATGAAAAAACTGTGACTTATAGTCCGGAAAATACGGTAGGTATTTAGTGTGAATATTCACAAAATTG
>CAEFZY010027212.1:0-34253 GCA_903066815.1 Brachyrhaphis roseni
TCTCCATATCTGTTAGTAACTGGCCAGCTGAAATGGACAAAAGCTGCTAGAACCTCCCTTCTTTTGCATTTTCTTCTGATATCAGATTGTTTGGAAACTATGTATAGCAACATCATTTATTGTTCCGCTGCTGCTTAATGGAACAATAAAATACTATATCAATGAATGGCCCCATTTCCAATTTCTGTGCAAATGGGGATCTTAAAGTTGAAACCATAAGTTTACATACAGCTTTGTTTTTTCATAAAACGTGATTTCTAATCCATAACACTAGCTGGGTTTTCCTTCATTGTTTAAATAGAGATCATTCTGATGTAAAAGAAATGTGACACACTTGCTTTTGCTATTGTGGCATTTGGCAAATCTAAATCATTTTGGTAAAGACACTGCGACTGCCTTTTGGTTAAATTAGATACTATGCAAAACCAATTCATGTAATGTAGGTTTATGCTACAGTACATGATTTCAGATCTCATTTGTCGTTAGAAACGTCTTTAGATTATTTCTAATCACTTTTTGTCTTCCTAATATTACTTTTTCTACTGGCTGGAGGATCGCGAATGCATCATAGCGACGAGGGACAGCAGTGCTGTACTTATCCTCCAATCCAGTTGGTGGCGGTAATGAAGAGAAAGTACACAAACCTCGCATGTCTCATTGATAGGAGTGTGTTTACTGGGATTCTTCCCCTTGTTTTTCCTCTTAATTCGCGAGTTTTTAAGTGATTTTTTCCTTCAATGGTGTGTACCTGCGTCATTCAGGGCTGCGGGAAAAGACCTGGGCCGTACGTGAGAAACCTGCATGGATTCCCGAATAACTTGGAGACAATAAAAGCCTGGAATGAGTTTGTGAGGAGAACCAGACCGACTTGGAATGGCAACAATCCTTCATCGAGGATCTGCAGCGAGCATTTCCAGCCAGATTGCTATAAAAACCACATGGCCTGGTCGATGAAATGGGTCAGGACGCTGGATCTGAAAGACGACTTTCAGGTCCCCACAATATATCCTGCAGTGGTTAAGAAACGTCCTGTCTTACTTGCCAAGGATGACCGTAAACCACCCAGGAACATCAGCCCTACCCCACCGGGCAGTTCCACCAGGCTTGCATCAGTAGAAATAAAAAAAGAGGAGGAGGAATCACCCTGCTCAGGAGCCACAATGCCACCTCTTATTCAGGTAAGCTACAAGTATTATTGTAGTAGATTGAAAATACCTGAACTTGCTCATTCTTATTCAATGATCATCAACTATTTATGTTTACTGGGATGCCTTGTTTCAGAATCACCTTATTGGCATGTTCACAGGCTAAGAAATTGCTTTGATGTAAGGGTGCAAAATAAATAATAGTAAAAAAAAATAGAAAGAAAAAGAAATATACATATAAATATGTAGCCATCTGCATGGAGAGCTTCTTTGACTGCAAGTGTTTTTTCACAGCAAAATCTTCTGAATGTGAGCACCATGCCACAATTCAACTTTTGGTTTTTTTTTGTCTGCAAATATGGCATAACGAAGGAATAGCCTTTGAGTCAGTTGGCCAATTATTTTTGGTCCCTTTAAAAACAAGGTGGCTCATGTTCAGGAGCTGAAACTCCTACACCCTTCTTCCATTTTTAATGTGATGTGGCCTCAGAGCTGAACGTGTGAACTTTGAGCTTATATAACTATAACTTGTCAAGTAACAGGTACATAAAAAAATAGTTTATATTTTTTTCTTATTTGACTTCAACGTAGAATATTTTGTGCAATGCAGACGCATAATATGTAATTTAGACTTTGAAAATATTAAATACAGGGTGTAATGTAAGAAATCACAAAGTTCTAAGGGGTGAACTGTACTGATCTGCTCCAATATTAGTGTGGCTTGTCATTTCCTGTTGTAAAGCGTAGAGTAAGGTAATATTGACGGGTTGTGAGAAGGGCTGTAAAATCTCCCTGTTTGTGTGGCTGTTTAGGAACGTCATGTAAAGACCGAGTACCAGGTGATGTACTTTGTAAGACATGTGGCGTCCCAGACCGACCCTCCGTCCATTTCCCCAAACACACGATCAGTCGGCACACAGGTGACCAGGATACCCCGACAAATTAAAGTTCAAACTACAGGTATGTTACTTAGTACATAATGGGATTGCTGCTACTAAAACGATGAATTTGAGGAATAAAACTCATTCAGAAAACTTTCCGTTACTTCAACATTGTTACTTTTATTTTTAAACAGGCTCGCAGGTGATTTTTAATAGTCAACATCGTATTATCTGCACAGACCCCTTAAAGTCACCACTGCTGCTCCTACAACCAACTCAGGTAAAAAGAGCATCCAAGAGACTTCGACTTGGACTGGAATATGAGGAGGAAGCAGTTCAGGACGAGACCAGTTCAACGTGAACCTGTGGATCGTTCTGGTGCAGCAGTCATACCTCTTGGACCAGAGAACAAAAAAGCATATGTCCATGCAGCTTTTGTCTTTGGTGCAGGGACAATATTTATCTAGCACCTTGTCAAAAATGACATAAAACTGGAGGTTTCATGCCACCACTAGAAACTGCAATGCTTGCTGGGATAAGTTCTATGTCAATATCTCTAAGCAATCTGCATTAAAGAATTACCTTCATTTTTTGTTATAAATGTGTTTATAAATGTGTGTACACCTCAAAACAAAACCTCCCTTCTTTTAGGGTTTTTTTCCCCCCAATTGGTTGGAAACTGACCGTAGCAACATTAATAGCCCTCTCTTTGTTGAGAGCAACACCAAAGACACTATGTTCAAATAGAAACACTTAGCAGATTTGAATAAAAGGATTGCTCCCCATGCTGAGGGGTCTAAATCACCCAGTTGATTGTAATGACATTTTTTTTTATCTTTTCTCAGTGAAATAGTCATACTTTTCTTTGTCAAACTTCAAGAAATGGCTTCTTTTCCAGTACTTTAATCAAAAATTAATTACTAATTAATAATTCCTAAAATAATTATAGGTGCATACCTTTGATTTAAAATGTAATTTTTTAGCACTTTGATATTTACATGTAAAGTGCATTACAGCATTACTTCATAGTTATGTTTAAAAAAATTCTGGCAGAACTCCATAAAGTAAACAAACATAAAAGCATTCAATAATATACATACTGTAAGGCTGTGTTATTATTGCACAATTACTGATGCATGTTTTATAATGTTCACTGTGATTAAAAACTACAAGAACAACACATATTTCTGTTCTCTTGGTGGAAGCGGAGGTCATGTGTTTCCGGTGGAAATGCTGAAGGAATCGCCCAGATGAGTAAACCCGGTGTCACAATTCTGGAGTCACAGCAAGTCCTGGAAGCTGGTGTGTGGAGATGCACTAAGATTTAGATCCCTCATTAGTTTTAAGCTTTTCATAAAGGTCCAGCTTTCCTTTTAATTTTTATGTCATAGATTGGAGTTAGTAGAAAGTTTTACATGATTGTTAAACCTGCCTAACACTACCACAACCGCATCACTATGAATTACTTGAGAAGTTGTTTTCAGTAGTTACATACATCGCCTAAATTTCTGTTTAATAAATAAGCAAATGAAAACTTTAAATTTTGCTTTAAAATATTCACTAAAATCACTAAAAATGCATGTTTATAGGTTAGGGCCTACACCAGATTTCATAATTTTGCATAATTTATTTTCCCCAAATTAAAATGCTAAATAATTTATTCTTAAATTATTTTCACCTGCTGAGCAATAAATGTAACATGCAATAATTTTACACAATATTCTTAATTTTGTGGAAAATAATTTGTAAATCTGAAAAAGTGTGACAAAATGTTTGCCTTAATAAAGTAGAGATTTTGCTTGGGTTAAATGTTTTCTATTGTATTGTTGCTTGGCCACAGTATATTTCTGAATGGAAAGTTGCTATGTGTTTGTGGCCTAATTTTACTACGATATTACATCAACAGGAAAAAAGCATGGCTATGCATTCGTCCATTAATTAAACCTGCTTGTCTTCATTGTCCATTAGAGACAGGCTTTCTCTAGTGGTTATCAACAGAGAGTCAGGCTACACTGTTGATCGGAAGATAAAAGAGAACTGGGTATCGCACTGAACATTTTCCATTCAAGAATATTGCCAGTAAAAATCAAATTCTGAAAATCTTTTCAAGTAAAATGGGCTTAATTTAACTTTACATGCTACCCTTGTGCATCAGATTTTATGTTCTCTCATTCATCCAAACACTCGTGTTGTTTAAGGACAAAACTAAAACTCATTCAGTAAAAGTGCAACCCGATTCCGTTTTTTTTTTTTTTTTTTTTACTTCCTTTATTTAACCAGGTAAACCCCATTGAGATCTGGATCTCATTTTCAAGAGGGACCTGGGCAGAAATCTGCAGTACACAACAATTCATGTTTTGATCAATCTGACATTACGGCCTTCTGGGCAGCATGTCCTCCAGGTCAGCCACGACGTACACAACCACGGCCCACAATGCTGAGCAGAGGTCCATGGCGTGAGGGTCCTGGACTGTCATGGTGTCTCCCTCACTGTGGTGGAACCAAAAGTAACGACTGTCTGCCACATGAAGGCTGGCCCCTGTGTGCAACATGAACAATAATAGTCAATAATAGTCACAAATCTGATCTGATACATAAAACAATAGTTTCAAGTGTTTCCACAAATTCCCAATTTGATTTATGTCTGGACATTGACAAGCCAGTACTGCATATGAATATGCTTTCTTGTAAACTATTTTATTCCAGTTCAGGTTGTATGTGTAAATCTTCCTGCTGTAATATAAACCTCTGCCCCTTCGTCAAAATCTTTCACAGCGTTTAATAGCCGTTCTTCCAGGATTGTCTGGTAGTTGGCTTAATTCATCTTGATCAACTCTGACCAGCTGCCAAAAATGCACATCCCCATAGCATGATGCTGCCACCACTCTGTTTCACTACGAGGACACTGTGTGTTCTGGTGATGAGCAGTATTAGATTTCTACCATGGCTTGAATTTAGGGGAAATACTTCAGTTTCATCCAACAAGATAACACTCTTCCAGATGTTTGCAACATGAGTTGTGGCAAACTGGAATTAGGATTTCTAATGGATTTTTTTTGCCAATCCTCCACAGTGGTGTGACTTGTGGAGTAGTACAAGCTATTAGTTATTATAAAATCAGCTATTACCTATTTTTTTTATTTTATTTTTAAAATAAAATGTACATGTGCACATACTTTTAATGAGTGATTTGCATTTCGTCTTCATAGTTATTTGACAAATTCCTGGGAAGGCTCCAAAAAGCAAGTAAAACACTTAATCTATAAAGTTTGCTGGAACAAACTACAAGAACTACACACATTTCCGTTCTTTGTGGAAGTGGAGGTCACGTGTTTCCGGCGGAGCTACTCTTCATTGTTTGCAGGCATGGCCCAGATGGAAAGACGCTGCATTCTGAACTGCGATGCGCAACAAATCAGGTTTGGACTCCCGGAACGCGCCGACCAGAAGGAGAAGTGGCTGCGGTTCATCTTCAACAGTATTCCCAAGCAGTACCAACCCGATCTTGTGTTATGCGCGCAGCATTTTACAAAAGGCTGCTTCCTGAACTGGTCCAAGTGGTCGGAGAAGTTGCAGCTGAGAGATGGAGCGGTTCCGACGCTGCGGAACCCGTATCACGATCCAGGAGTGTATGTAAGTGCAGGAAGCTGGTGTGTGCTGGTAAAAAGACTGCGAAGTGTGCAGATGCACCAGGCTTCGCTGTTACTTTGATTCGTCCAATTGTGTTTCTGTACGGTTTCGAAGAAAGGAGAAAGTGGTCGGTAGTTTTAATTCCGATCAGATCATTGGATAGGCCAAGCAGCACGAGCTAGCTTCAACCAATCAGCTTCAGAGCGAGAGGACGTCCACATGACGCACTTTAATACTTTAAGTTAAAGGAAGGCGCATTTAATGTGTAAAGATGTTCAGACCTCGTTAGTTTGCAATTTAAAGCTTTCATTAAAATTAAGTTTTTCTTTAATTTATATGTCAGATTGAGTTATAACAGTAGAAATTTATTCGTGATGGTTAAACGTGCCAAATAATACCATTCACTTAGAAATACTTCACCGTACTTCAAGTGAATTACTTGGAAGTAGGGGTGAGCGATGTTATTTTTATCACGATATTTTGCGATACTATCACGATATTTTGCGATACTATTGTGATAACGGTGAAAATGAATTATAACTATTTATTACTTCTTTTCTAGTGCATGTCTGTGATTTCATGACATATTAATGAAACAATCAGATTTTCAAATGTATTGATATTAATATATCAATAATAAATTTAAGAATACTAAACTAATTGAACAGTGGATATAATAGTAAAAATAGTTTATTAACATTGACATTTATTGTGACAATAAATCTATCACATAATATGATAAATGCTCATCCCTATTTGGAAGAGTTGTTGTATTTTGTAAATACATTTCAAAAACTGGAACTTGATACTATATAAATACATTTCCTAAATTTCTGTTGATTTTAATGATTAAGGCTCACAGGTAATTAAGAGCTGAAATTATGTTTTAATGAGAATTTAAAAAATTGCATAAGACCACTAAGACTAGTGTGGAAAGGGCCCACATACCAGGGTGCAAACTTTTTCTTTTGCTGGCCAAAATTGTCAAATTTTGTTTTCCAAATTTAAATTGCTAAATATTTTCATTTCAAATTTGTTTCTTTTCACATACTCATGTTGAATACATTTAACATGCAAACATTTTATAAAGAAACTGATTATTTTGTAGAAAATAAAAATTGTCGTAGATTCAAAAAAAGTGAGATGTGTAACTTTTTGGATTGAATTGCTGGTCATTGAGTGAAAATCTTATTGTTGAAATGTACACAAAAAGTATCTGAATCAGCTCCATTTGGTTTAGGCCCAAATTCATACTACCGTATTCTTAAACCAGTCTGGAAAAGAATAGTGTTTATGTTTACTATTTTCTGTCTGGATAGATAGTTGGACATGAGTCGGTTAATATGAGCTTGATAAGAAAAAAATAGTTTGTCTTACTACTGACTATTGCTTTATGCGTGTCCACAGCTTTTACCGACAGGGTGTTATTCAAAAACATAACATAATGCTGACCAGTGTGTCATTTGTTTCAATGTTTAGGAATATCGTGTGAAAACCATATGTGAGGTGGCATCTGCTCTAAACCATGTGGCCTCCCAGACTGACCCCCTAACCACAGAAACGCGAGCAGTCGGTGCACGCCTGCCCATCGCATGTCCAAATAGCTTTAAAAGCACAGGTTTTGAAAATTAACCTTTCAATAAATCGAAACGATAAAGCTTGCTGGTCTTTTAGACGATTGTCTTCAGCATTTGTTTTAAACATTCTGTTAATTTGTGTCGCAGGTACCCAGGTTGGAGTGAAGAGACGAAATTGTGGCGTCTGTACAGAAACCATCACCTTAGACAGCCCCCTGCTGCTCCTGCAGTCTGGAGAAAAGCTGAAGGAGAGACCATCCAAGAGACCTCGACTCAGCCTGGCAGAGGAGGAGATTGTGGTCCCCTCAGAGAGCAGCAAATCCAACTCAACATGAACTACATCACGCTGAGGTGCAGCTGATGTCTTTTACTTCCGAGTGGAGAATCCCGGACCTTAACACGCAGAGCATTTTTTCTTTGGTGCTGCAACACCTCACCTAGAAAAGCCACGTGAGGCTTAATTGCGCAACTTTTCACACCAATATTTCATGCCCTGCCATCTGCCCCATGTTGTGGGAGCTCCCTGTGAGGCACAGAAGCTGTCGGGACCCAGAGCCGTCCTCGTGTCTCGATTTGATTTCTGATCTCATGGATTTCCTGGATCAAAGCTACAGAAGTAACTCAGCAGCTATCTTTTTGAGGGGAATGACTCCACAGAGACTACTGCACAAAGAAAAGAAATCGCACTATGTTGACACAAAATTTTGAAATAGCTAAGAAATTGCAGTTTGGATTAAAGAGTGCCAAAGCTTGTTACCAACTCTGTGGCCTTAGGCCAAATTAGACTGTGTAATGTGATTTGTGAAATAAATATTTCATTGCCGTCTTTATTCTTCAGTGCAGGCCTTTTTTTTTTCTTTTTCCTTTTTTGCTTGAAACAGGAGAGATGTCAAAGCAACAGCCTGCAAAGCATCATCAGTGCCAAACATCTACTGATCTTAAAAATGTTTTTAAACATTTTATGTTTCCATTTGCTCTTCACACTTAACAGTTGCCTTTAAACAGACAGTATCTTTGTAATAAAAACACTTAAATATGCTGCATATTTATACCAATCAGTCTGGTATAAATAGGAGGGATTCATACATTTGGGGAAAAAAAAAACAAGGACAATGTGTGAAAATATTGAATATATAAAATTTTGGAGTCTTGAACCAAGTAGGTCTTTCAAAAAGACAATCTGCTAAATTATTGAGATCGGTCAAAGTTTTAAAGAGGTAATCCTAAAGTCCTGATCTCAGTTCCCTAGAAAATTCTGGAGAGGATTTGTCTTGATTGGAAATGATAGGAGTATTCCAGTTGGGCCCATGTTTGGATTACTCTTAGATGAAAAATGTTGTGATTAAAAGATTATTTCTTCCTTTAAAGTGCCAGAAACAATAACTTTAGGGCCGAACAAATTTTAATTACTTAGATTTTACGCGTAAAAATGTTTTGCACATTTAATTGCTTTTTCTTTTTACATACAGATGTTCTGGTACGCCCGTAAATCTGAAGCACAAGCGACATTTGCAAACAGTGATGAACAAAGTTGCTTTTCTTGGCTCATTGGGGGTTAATTTTTGTTTCAAAAGTGATCTGATAGAAGGCTGGAAAAGATTAAT
This sequence comes from Brachyrhaphis roseni, assembly GCA_903066815.1. Taxonomy (NCBI): domain Eukaryota; kingdom Metazoa; phylum Chordata; class Actinopteri; order Cyprinodontiformes; family Poeciliidae; genus Brachyrhaphis; species Brachyrhaphis roseni. The sequence continues at coordinate 8,838 of CAEFZY010027212.1, forward strand.
GTGTGGAATTTGTACAAAAAGGCGTTGGTTTATCAACATTGTTATTTAAGCCTGGAATACCATCTCCATGCAAATAATTAGTAACAAACAGCAGCAGGCCCCTAAAAACCTGTTCAGAGAATCATTGAATCTGACCAAACAAGACTGATCTGAACAGACTGTTTTATCTGTACCCCACCCTCCTTTCTGGACTTTCCAAAACTGTTTCTTCACCCAACAATAACACAGCGATTTTCCAAGAGCAGACAGGAAAAGAGGGCTCTAGGTTTGCTGCTTATCTATGGCTGTACATTCAGAGCTAATTGTTCCCGTTTCGACAAGTTTATTCCTGCTTAGAATATATTTGGGGAAATAAAACTATGGTTTAAAGCTGCCAAAGATCAGAATATCTTCATTAATACTTAAGATCTGCAAAGCAATTCACAGAATACTTTTTTCCCCCATGCTTTAATATTAGTTTACAGAATATTTAAAGTTTTTATGTTTTCACAAAGATCAACATCTGGCATCAGTTAGAGGTCCAGTTTCAGATATCTGATTTCATATCAGGATTCTGAGTGGAAGCTTTATGTCCATACTTAGAACATCTGAAAGTTTCATTTCGCGGTTCCATTGAAACAAAATTTCTATCCCCACTTCCCTATAATAAACCCAACTCTGTTTATAGTTCAGCAATCAGCAGAAAAAGACTATGAAAAGCAGAACCACAACTAATGGGTTTTTCCCTTTGGATGCATGTTCTGAAAAATAGAATGTAAGGTTTTAGCACATATAGCTCGTCATTTTTCTGCCTTGTCCACCTAGCTACAGATAATTGCACACGCATATTGATCACACTAACCTGGGACTCCTGCTTGCATCCACAGAAAAATATCTGTCCCCTCGGCATCAGTCTCCAGTTTGGTTACATTAATGGGAGCCAAAAGTTTGATAACTTCTTCCATCACCTGTAGATATGGACAGTCATTTGTTGTTATAGCTTTTTAATAATACAAGAAGCCCAACCTATCTATTGTTTTATATTATACAACAGATTCAAAGCCATATGATAAAGTGTCACACAGGATTCCTATACATTGTTTTTCAATGTTTTCCCAAAGCCAAATGTTCTGATTTCTCAGTCAATTGCTGTTTGATTTCTAGATTTATGGATGAATGTGTGAACAGATGAAACAGAAGATGCACAGAAAGATAGACAGAGTCATATAAATGGCTCTGACTAAAGCAACTAAAAATAACTATGTTGACGAGACAGAATAAAATCTGAAAATACAAACCATTTTCCACTCCACATATTTGTTTTTTAGAATATTTTTTTTAGATGTTTCTGTATTCTCTTCTCCATAAAGTCTTAGTATTTCAAGCTGAGCTGAACAAATTATGTTTTCCATGCAAGTTTCTCACCTCGCCCTGTACAATTGATGTCTTAAGTTTCTAAAGACAACAGCTGAGTCCTTTTGTAGTTTGACCTTTGATCTCACCTTTCGTGCCGCCTCACTGCCTAAAAACTGCAGACCCATCGGGGTGAACGTCCCCAAGTCAGACTCCATCACAAGGTCAAAGTTGGAGATGTTCTCCTGTGTGGGGAAATGAAGCGGACAAAGCAAGTGTAAACACAATGTAGGGAAAGCATGGAAAAAATAAATAAAATAAAAATACAGCACAAAATGGTTTGTAACCCCACAAAAGATTCAAAGTCAGTTACAAAGTTCTTCTGGGCGCAAACCTTGATCTTTACATCTGTTCGCACACACTATGAACAACCACTAGGAGTCGCTAAATCAACTTTGTTATAAAAGGGAAATAAATTTTTATTTACACATTTCAGAAAGAACATAAAAAGCCCTCATGAGAGTTATGGCATCCTTGAGAAAAATGATTACTTTGTTTTCAAAAATGCATGAACTCTTTATCTCTGGTTTTAAGCATTTAGCTTATCAGGTTTTAGAGCCTGGTGGGCAGCCAAAGCTCTAAAGAAGGAAACTGTAAGACCCAATTGCTGCAGAGAAAAACCTGGGAGCTGGCCAAGTGCTCACCAGTCTGCTGGAAAGACATTTCCACACTCGTACACGGTGCTTTCACAATGTTCTGACCCTTCCTGCTCTGTTTCAGCAGGAGAGATATTTGCTTTCAGGCTATTATTGTGTTTTTCCCCCCTCTCTTAAGTGGAGAGCAGTAGTACCTTGTGTAGATTGAAGTACTGCTGTGCACCGACACCACCCTGCTCCTCACCTGTCCAGAGAACCGCTCGCAAAGTTCTTCTTGGGCGCAAACCTTTGAGAAGATGAAGACACCGTTTAGTAGCCAGGAGAACATTAGTGAACAAACAGCATCATGAAGACCAGGTAATAGAGCAGACAGGTCAAGGGCACAGCTGTGGAGAAGATTAAAGCATAGGATTTTAAAGAATCCTAACCATGCTTCATGGATCACTGTTTCTCCATCACTTGAAAATGGAAAGAGCACACTACAACTGAAGACCTACCAAGATGTGGCTATTCACCAAAACTAACAGGCCAGGAAAGGACAAGATTTTTCTAAAGACCCGGCCAAGTGACACAGTCAGTGGAGAGGCTGCAGAGATCTACAGCTCTATTAAATGAACTACTATGAGTTGTGTACATGAAACACAACCAAAAGAGTTTAGTTTTTAGTTTGTCACTTAGGTTATTTAGGGCATAGGTCCCCAACCCTGGTCCTCAGGTCTCTCTGTCCTGCATGCTCTGCTATGTGGTTAGAGTTAACCTGCAGTGGTCATATCTAAAAGCATCAGAGGGTCCAGTTGTAGTTTAGAAAGGTAAGTGTGAGGTTAGTTTGGTGAGCTAAGATGTTTTGAGGGCTGACGCTAAAAAAGCAGCAGCAATAAGAGAAGAGGCCCAGAATGGCGCTGCGGCAGCAAGTCACTCCTTAACATTCCTCAAGAGGCTGCAGATTCATTTTCAGATGATTTCCAAGGAGATAAATCCTTGAACTTAACTGCTGAAGGGAGGCCTCTATGATGGCTTCTAGTTCCAGCGAAACAATCAAGTTAAAACCTTAAATCTTCACTGAAATGTAATATAATAAAATTCCAACCTATTTTCTGGAGCGTTAACACCAAAATAAAAGGCAAAGAAAGCTCAGCAGAGGATTTCAACCTCCTCAGAAATCTGAATCAAGAGGGAATTCCTCCCTCCATCTTCACAGAGAAACTCCCAATCACATCTTGGCAAAGCAGATGCACAATAGCTGACAGGAAAGCTCTCCACAGAGTGATGAGGATGCCTGGGACACTGATTACAGTCTTACCTTCTGCGATCTAGAGGAATATCTCTCTCTGTTTTAACAAAGGGCTAACAGGAAGAGCAATAGGTTATTTCCTCCAGCTATGGGGCTGCTGTATTTCCATTACTGCTCACCATATTTCTAATATTTGAACAAAAGAAGGAGCTGGGAATTTTTTTTTGCAGCAAGCAGCCTTTCTGTCATGCTTAAAAATGAGGCCAGTCCAAGGAAAACAATGGAAATGTCAGAGGTGAAAGGAACTTCTGAAACACAATAGACTCACATTTCTCATGAAAGCAATATCAGATTTTGTAGGATGCTACTTTCCCAAAGAACATCTGCAAAATAAGGTTGAAGATATCAATGGCCACACTATAACATCGTCCCGTTACATAGATCAGTGCATAAATCTCCTTCAAAGATTGGTTTTATAATGGATGTGAGGTATTTTTCCTCCTAAAGCAACTGAAACCCTACTCCTTAGGTGAATCCCCTCTAAAGACTGCAGATAGTAAAAACTAGCCCAAACCAGCCCCAGCACTGTGTCTAAAGGTCATTCCTCTAAAACTACAAGCCTCTAAAGGCAGAAATAAAGAGTGATATCAACATGTCTGAGCAGAAACTGTCCTGGTTATGCAGGCAAAGACGCAAAATAAGAAAGAAGAGCTAAATATTGTCTATATGGAACTTTTTCTCTACATTTCCCCAAGGGTTACCCAGGTCATTGATGAGGGACAGAGCCTCCCAGGATATCATGGCTCCGCCTCCATCATCCATGGCGCCCTGGCCCACATCCCAGCTGTCCAGATGACCGCTCAATAGGACAACCTGTCAGAGAGTGCAGATAAACTGTGTAAACATCAACAGGAGTCACTTATGTCCACATCTCTACACAACTCTACTGAACAAACAACATACCTTACATTTAATCCACAATATGCTGTCAAAAAAAACAGCTGATTTTTTATTTTCTTTTTACACACGAGATTCCAAAGGTAAAACAACAGAATCTATTTATCTGGTTCAGGAATCTGAAAGCGAGACAGACATTCCTATCAGTTGGATGATTCTGACCCCCAAGTTACGAAAAGCAGATCTTGACCTGATAAACTATCTGGTCAACAACCCAGAAGTCAAAACATTCCTTAAAATGAAATGTTCTGTGTCCAACTTAAATCCTCTGTCAGCGATGGATTATTAGTATGTGGTGAAGCAACTTTTACACTATTTAAACTGAGGACATTTCACATTTAATTACACTGTCAGTTACTACAGCACCAAATAATCACTTGCTTCATCGCCAACCCACTCAAAAACATATTCCTTCATTAATAAAAATGTAGTTAGGATTCTATATGACTGGCTCTTCTCACCCACCTGAAACAGTTTCAAAACCTAAAATAATTCTTTTGTATAAGAACAGGATTCAAGGGAAGGAACAACAGACAATGCCGAGGGAGGAAGCGTTGTCTTTTCCTTCCATAATTGATGCCACATTGATGTCAGATAATTTAAGCAGAGTCAGCAGCCAGACCATCAATGCAACCGCAGGTGTCTGTTGTGTGCATTAATTTTCCCAGGTATGAAAATATATAGATTTACTGTGATTTCTAAGTAGTTCTCTGGCAGTACAAAATGTCTGCTGACCTCTGTGGGTTGTGGTGTTGAAATAAATGACAACTCTCTCCAAATATCCCTCCTTAATTTTTAACCAAATACTGCAGTTCTAGAACTTGAAGCACATAAAGCGTTTCTCTGTAGCTGCCATCTGACTGTAGGTGAGTATTATAACTTCACTTCTGTCGGTTAGATGTATGCCATTCGTTTTTTAGGGGAAAATTATTTGTTAAAACAGGGCTACGCGATAAGAACAATGTTTTGACAAGTAAATTATCAAGCGAACTTTTTTTTTTTCACCCCAGCAGAAACTCAAAGTTCAATTTTGTCACATCATTTAACACTGATGTGATTTACTGGCAGATGAGACTTTTAATTTCCTTGGATAAGTTGCCGATTTAAGCCACCAAGCTGCTGCTTCTGAGACAACAGTTCATCTTACTTCATTCTTTTCACTGGACAAGTTGCAACATAAATCTTCTTCATGGAAGTTTTATGCATTGATGCCTGAATTAACATAATGTCAAAATGTCACCCTTCAGCAACTTTCAGCTGCCATACCTGCTTAGTTTCTCATGTTCCTTTTTTTTTTTTTTACATATTCCAGAAACGCTGGCAGGGTAGTTCCATGGTGCTTAAAACTGGAAAAACACCACACTTCCACTATTTTACAGATTTAGAAAAGACTGTAAATACTCACAAACATTCCCTAAAAAAACAATTATATATTCCATTTGGAACATCTAATTGTTGCATTCATTTCAAACTAAATTAAAACTAATTTAAAACAACCTCTAGTGTTTTGGTTCTCATTTGTTGTGTACATTTGATATGTTAAGTTTTTGTACTGTAACTAAGCTGCTATAGAAAAGACAAGATGCTGTTAACACATGTTTGTAGTTAGGTAGGTAATGATCAGTTCACACTACATTTGCATTTGCCTGAAATATTTGAACGTTTCACTGACTGCATCTGAGGTTGGCTCTGTTTCCCTCAAAGACCTCCAAATTCACATCCGTAGCCTTCACACCCCCAAATATTTTGTCTCAAGTAGCCATGCCGACTGTCCCCAACTAGTCCAGACGGGTACAAGCAGGACTACAGTGAATCGTAGGTAAAATCAGGAAAAAGATTGTACAGCTTGTTCCCAGCTTAACAACTTACAAGTCTGGACACAACTGAAGGGGAAAAGCTTTATAAATGATTACTATACAGTTTAAAATATTTATTAGGCAGCACAAACAAAACAAGTGAAGCAGAAATCCTACACAGTGATTCAGAGAACTACAGCAGAGCCGTTCTGAGGGAAAAAACAGCAAAGCCTCCAATCTTCAGTGTAAACTTTGCAGACTGTTTACATGTTCAATAAGCTGCACAACCTACTACAGGGGAATAAACTAGTACATATCCTGTTTCAAATTTTTATTTCAAAGAAAGATTGAAAGGAAAGTCTGAGTGGGAGGGGAAAAAATCCAAGCACCTCAGCAGTCTTGGATGACTTAAAAGGGCAACCTAACTCTGGAAATGACTCACAAAACCTCAAATGTACATTTTTCTTTAAGCAAGTGTGCATGCCCTCTCGCTCACGCTCTCTCTCTCTCATACACACACACACACACACACACGCACGCACACCCCCACAGCCAGCCACAACTGCTGCTACACTGAGCTGGAACACAAAGATTCAGGGCCAGACATGATGTCAGCCCAACCATGTGTTTCAGTTCCCATTTCTACACAGATGGACTGAATGTTAGCTCAGGACTGGGGCTAGCAGCTCAAAAAGCAAAAATATTATAAACTTATTAGGGACTTTCTAATGTAGCCAACTTAAATCTGATTGAGAAAGAGGAAATTAAAGTGCATACATTTCAAATATTATTAAAAAAAAATATGTATGAACATGTAACATGCAAACTGAGGCCCAGGGAGTATGAGGTGTAGTTTTAGAGGTTCATCTCAGTCTGACCTTCAGAGCAGCTTGCTGGAACTTTCCCTGCAGGAATAATTATCAGCTGTCCTAAATTTCCATTTGCTGATGATTATCCCGGTTTAGGGGAAAATCCGCTTTTTTTTTTTAATAAAACTTTTCAGATTGATGGGCATCAGGAGTTGATTCTCAAATAAGTCTTTCCTCCTTGGCCTTATGTTTTGCAAAAGCTCTTGAAGGTATCAGACCAGAAAACTGTCACAACTTCTGTCTTTAAGCTCATCAGGTTTATCAGGTTAATCACACATAGCTTTTGAATTTTGGCTTCAGTTTTGTTAAAATTAGCAACAAGAACAACTTTCCGCAGTGCTGAAGAACATGTATATTTGTTTTGTATATTGACTAAATTAAACATCTAAAACATACTTAAAAAAAAAAAACTGTACACAATTATTGCAAAAGGTAAAAAAGCGATTTTGTCAGCAAATAATTACATACCATAACTTATTCTTTGTTTTTCTGAAGTTGTAGTTGAATGACTGAAAGGTGGTTTGAACTTTAGTAATACAATAATATTTTATATATATGCAACATAAAATATTTAGAGACTTGGTACTATTCAGACCATTTATGATTTTGTTTTTTTTACCTCGTGTTATCTGACCGAATATACCATTCCACTGAATCTGCTAAAATCTAGGCAACATGTACAGTATTGAGAAACCTTTCAATCCCATTGTGAAACTTTTATGTTTGAGCGTTTTTTTGTTGTTAAATAGTAAAAAAATATGCAGTTATTTCCCTCACAATTGTATTGTGTGACAGATTTTATGCACCTCTAATATTGTTTGACGTTTTCTCTAAATTACTAATCTTTTTTGTGACATTGAAGAGCAGAAACACCCTTCGGTTTCCATTTTATGACAAAAATAACTTCTGCTTTTTCCAATAATGTTCAGTGGTAAGCAGGAATTTCTTAAGTTCTTCAAAATGCATAGCAATAAAACGGCTCCCTAAAAACAAGGCAAAATCTCAAAACTGTTCTTGTGTGTTCTTCTGTTTAGCTGCAGGATTTTTTAACAGATTTTGCCATTTGTTTATGGTACAATCTACACTCCACGTTATATTTTAAGACATGTTTAATGACTGTTCTTGTGATATATTTGGGAATGAGAAACCCTGACTACAAACAAAGGAACCCAAATGAATAATTGTAGTTATATGAAAGAGATTAATTTATCTACTGTTAAAAAAATATTTAGCACCCTTGCACCCTTCTTTGTCATTACCTTAGTCTTTACCTATCCATCAGATTCAAGCCAGACTTTGGCTGGGCCACTCTAAAGCTTTATTACTTCCAGCCTCATTTTGGTCAAATCAAAACATTGCTTCTCAATTCCAGTCCTGACACCCCCCCTGCCTTGCATCTTTTAGGTGTTTCCCTTCTGCCACATACCTGGATTGAGGTCATGCAATCATTTGAATCAGCTGTTCTGGAATAGAGGCTCATCTAAAACTGAAATTGAGAAGCACTGCCTTAAGCTGTGTAAATAATTTGGGCAGAACTCTATTTGTTACACTTCCTCTCTTCTGTCAGGCTAAGGTATAAATGATTTTTCAGACAGTACATTTATAGACCAATTACTTTGTCATTTCCCCATAGAGGACTCATGGTGTAATCATTGGCATAACTGAAAAGTTGAGGACCAGTTTGGACTTGGGGTGGGGGGAATCACATCTCTTTACAACTATTATGGCCAGCCTCTTATCTCAGTCACTGTGTTAATATGCAATCTATTCTGTTTTATTGAAACAAAGCCATTTATGCAACAGGAGGAATATCTTCTTCTCCTCCTTTTGCAGAAAAAATAAATAAATATTACACTGAAAAGCAACCAGACTCACTAAGACCCACCAAGGGTCAGGGCCAGATACTCTAGGCAAAAAAGTGCCAATCCAACTTTATACTACTTATAACTAAATCACAGTTCAAATAATTACATTTTGGAAGTTTATGAACATAGAAATATATTTGTTTACATAACAGAAATCTGCTCTATGTGATAGAGGTTCCCAGAAAGACCAGGTGCCTCTACAGCAAAAATAAATGTTGACCAAACAGTTTGGGAAATCTTTGTTTAGGAAAACCAGAGGTCGTCTTGCAAACCTTGTCCAACATGATAATGGGGGTTTTTTTAGATTTAGTATTGTATAAACCTTAAACAATATTTTAATTTTTCCATGCACATCATTCAGATTATCCACCCAACATGCTTACCCTACTACTAAAACTTCTTGTGTGAAGTAAAACAAGTGGTCTGATGGTTTACAGAGATAAATAAGTCATGCAGGTAGACATGAGTGAGTGAATGCTACCTGCTCCGGGTGCTGCCAACCTCTTATCTCAGCCACTGTGTTAAAAGAGTCAGCATCCGGCAGAGTCTGGGTTCCCATTATGAGTCTGACCACAATCTTCTGTTTGTTTTGGGCCAAACGCCACATTAGGTTAGCGTCCTCCACTGTGATGCAGGCTGTAGGGATTTGCTTCACTCCCTCTTGGTAGACCTGCCAACCTGTGTGAGGACTAGAAGGAAAAAGCAAAGCGATGGGAAACTATCTGCATTAAGTTGTAGGGGCACTAGATAGCAAAAGGGGACAAATACCTGTTAATAGAGAAAGGGGTGACAGATCGAATGAGTGTGGCCACAGCTCCCACTTTAGCTGCCTCTGAAGCACCGAAAGCACGATAAGCAACCGTTTCCGAGTAACTGATAAAAGGCTGGTTAAAAACCACAATCCTCCCTGTGGCCTCGCTGGCTCTACGCTTCAGTTCCTCAAAAGACTGAACCACCAACACCTCAGCCTCAATACCTAAACAGATACGAACAAGTCAGTGAACACTAATGGAGTGCTGGTGCACAAATTAACACAGCTTAATAAAGTCTGATCGTCACCTTCTGGAGGCGTTCCTACACTGCTGCCCAGGCCCAGTATAGCCAGCGTCTTGGTCCTGGGCATAATCATCTCTGCACTCTCCTTCCCTCTAACCCAGTGAGGGATTTTTACTGGTTCTATAGAAGAAACAAGACAAGTGAACACAAATGCAAAAAAAAAAAACCCCAAAAAACATGAGGTTTTCAGGAAAGACTTTGTAACATATCTTTAAAACTCACCCAGATGAACATCCAGTCCATCCTGTTTCATGGCATTGTACATGTATTTAATGGCCATTTCCAGGTTCTGTGACCCACTGACCCGGTTCCCTATGGTGTCAGTAAAGTCAGCCAGCCGTCTGTAGGAGCGGTTCTGGGCCGCACCAAATACAGCTAGCTCAATGATGCGCTTGGCCACATCTTCATATCTTCCCACCTCTGCTGCTACATCTGGAGCTGGGTTCCAAAAGGACATAAACTGTATTTTATTTTTTATAAAACACTGACTAATTGTTCCTAAGAACAATTAGGATTTATTTTACTGGATTATATCAACAATAACCTGGTTGCATTCCTGAATAGATAGAAATAGTTTGGTGAGGGTGATACAATATCACTTATGAATTATGATTGTGAAGTGTTACACTCTCTATAAAAGAAACTTTGGCTGTTTGCTGGTCTGGACTTAAGCCAAGAAGTAAAAACATCAGCAGTCACCTCAGAGAAGCAAATGCTGCAGCTTGTCAATTGGTATTAGGTTATAAGGCCATGCACAATCAAATTTTAGTCCAATAGATAGAAAGATTAACAAGGAGAAAGAATGTAAATCAGTTAAAGATCTTCCAAGAGTTTGCCCCAGAAAATTTACTCCAATCGGGTTCATCTCTGCTCCAATACACCCGACTCAAAATGCTGAATTACCTCCTGTGTGTGTCAGTAAATTTTGCAAAAGCCTGGTCATTTAACTATTCATTTAGTTCAGGTGTGTTGGAGCAGGAAGGTTTCCAGAAGTTGCAGTACAGAAGCACTGGAGGACCGGAGCTGTAGATCCCCGACTTTGACGTTAGAGTAAAGGAATCAAGACAAAGTCCCATCAATCAACCTTTATTTGTAGAGCTCTTTTTATACAGAGAAATGTAAGTACTTTACAACACTCAAAACACTAGAATCAAAGAGGAATAAATAAATAAATAGAACAAGAATCAATTGTGTAGTTTGAGGGAAGGAAGGTAAAAAAAACAAATATATAAGTTCTAAAGACATAAATAATAAAAAAAAAATAATAATACTAATAGAAAAAAAATGAATAAAATAAACATACCAATTTCAGTACCTTTAGCAAAATGTACAGTGCTTACACTAAAACAACACTGTGGGGGTGCCCACTCTCTGCTGCCTAGAAATGCAAGGTACCATTTAAAAAAAATAAATTTGAGTGCAGCTAACCTTTTTCTTTTTTTTCAAGTATTTGTGTTGCTCTCTGATATAATGGAGTCTTAGGACATTGGACATGTTTTGTTATGTCCAATAACAAAAAAATCTTCAGTGCACAGAACTGTTTGCAAAGAAAAGTGGTTCTCATTTCCAGGATTGTTTCAAATCGGGAGTAAAGGAGACTTACGTATGAAAAAAAAAAAAAAAAAAAAAAAGGCTAGATGACTGTAGCAGTTCAATATGAAGGTTATGATTTGTGTTTTTATTTTTATTTATTAGTCTTTTTTTGCAAAAACAGCTGGTTACTAAGGAGTAGGAATTATTTACCTTTCTTTGTGGTTTCATTAGATACAACCCTGAAGCGCTCAGAGAAAGTATGGCCGTCAGAACCAAGTGACAACAAGACAAACATAAAGAGAGGAAGGAAAAAGGCCACTTTCACCTCCAGTGTCATCTGTGGAAAGAAATGTCAAAGTAACCACAAATATTTATTAAAACACAGAGCCAATAAAATCTACGGGTTACATTTGGTGTACATATGATTTAACAGTAACGTAGCAAATAAATGTGAGCTGAGCTCGGTATAAATTAAAACTCTGACCTGAGCAAGACACACACACAAAAAAACAAAAACAAATGTCGAGCAGGAAGTTAATTCTGACCTTAATTGCAACAGATAGTAGGATATACAAAAAACCTGACAATCCTTTTCAACAGCTAATAAGTCAATAAAACAATTACCGTAATTTTGAAAAATAAAATCACGTTAAAAATCAACAAGCACAAACCCTCGAGGCTATCTTTGACGCTTCAAGATCTTATAAGGAGTTAAACGTCACCGCATACAATGTAGAGATGCAGAAGTTTAATCTCTATTTCCGTATTATTTTGTGGCGCATGCAAACTTCCGGCTGGTGGCAATGTTTTCAAAATAAAAGTATTACCTATGTTTGTAATTTTGCGTAAAATATTTTTTTGCTTATATTGCACATGTATTTAGAACATGTAATGTCTGTAAATTATAATTTTTTTTAAATTAACTTTGAAGTATTCAAAGACGCACAATAGGAATAATTGTGTATTTTACTGTGTCATTTACTTTGAAAGAAAATCTGTTCTACAAAAGCCTAAAGTTTGGGAAATCAAAGTTTAACAGGTTCTATTGAAAAGAGAAACAAAAAGAAAAAAGTTTTCTCTTATTTCTTCGTTTGGTTTTGTATTTTATCTCTGTTGTGCAACGCGGTATCATGTTAATTACAGTTTTAAAAACAAAATTATATGTACTTTTCTCATTCTGCTAAACCACTAAGTCTTTTTTTCTTTGACTCCTACAAGTTTAATTTTTAAGCATTTAACCAGCTGTGTATTTTTGGACAAAAAAAAAACACCCATGCCTAGAAAATGTTTTGGATCATAACACCCAAAGGTTTGTCAAAGAACAGACAGAACAGCTTGATTATGATTGAATTGAATGTTTGACAGAAATTACTGAACCTGTTTCCTCACAAAGAGAAGTTGTTAAAACTCTTTAAAGAAAAGAAAAAAAAAACTCCTGGCTTAGTGCTTATTGGGCTTGGGCTGTGTCTAATTCCTAGAGTCATCTTTGGACCCACTGGTACCATTACTTTGTAAACTCTGTTTTTGTTTTCATAGAACATAAGCTTGACTTTATTTTACTGCCTATCCATACTAAACTGAGCCAGATGATGATGTTGTTTCTTGCAAAACTTCTGACAGGTTAACTGACACATTTGAGTTAATTGGAGACACATCTATTCATGTATGTTAAGGCCACATCTTGAACACACTGCTTTCTTATTTAACACAATGGCAAAGTCAAAAGAAATCATCCAAGATATAAGAAAGAGAACTGTGGAGCTGCACAAGTCTGGTTCCTCCTTGGGAACAATTTGCAGATGCTTGAAGCTGCAGCATTCATCTGTTTATGCAATTATATGCAAGTATAGAAACGATGGGAATGTCCACCATTAAACCAGTTGGGAAGGAGATGAGTTCTGTGTCCCAGAGGTGAGTGTATTTTGGTCTGAGATGTGAAAATTGACCCCAGAAAAAAAGCAAAAGACCTTGTGAAGATCCTGCCTGAAACTGGTGGGACAGTCTCATTGTCCACAGTGAACTGTGTCCTGTTTTGGACACTGGTTGAAAGACCACTCAGCAAGAAGAAAGCCAGTACTCCAAATGAAACATATAACAGGCAGACTGCATTTTGCAAATGCACAAAGGGACAAACATCTTCATTTTTGAGTCATATCCTGTGGTCTGATGAAACTAAAGTGGTTTGTCCATAATGACTATTATTACATTGGATAAAAAAGGGGGCGGCTTGTAAGCCTGGGAACACCATCCCTATTGTGTATGGGGGTTTGTAGCATCATGCTGTGGGGTTGTTTTGCTGCAGGAGAAGGTGATGTTCTTATAAAATAGATGGCAATCATGAGAAATGAACATTATGTAGGAATATTGAAGAAACATCTTAAGACATCAGTCAGGAAGTAAAAGCTCAGGTGCAAATTGGTCTTACAAATGGACAATGATCTTAAGCAAACAGCCAAAGTGGTTATAAAATGGCTTATGGAAAACAATCAATGTTTGGCGTTGTCATCACAAAGCTCTGATCTCAATCCCTCAGAGAATTTGTGGGCAGACGTGAAAAATGTGTGCAAATCATGCATGAATGACATGTAAATACATGCACTGTCTGCACTGTGCTTAACCTGAGGTCTAATATGGTGTTGGTACATCTGGATTAGTGCAGGTTCTTAGTAATTGCTTCACGGCTAAATATGCAAGCCTTAATCTTCTTGTAAACATTTCAGTTGCCATAATAATGCCCAGTGCTTGGAATGGATTGCATCCGCAGTGCAAAAAACACAGCACTTATCTGCCCACATCCCAATCTGTGGTTTGCATCCTCCAGCTTTCTTTACCACTAATCTCCAGCATTCCTCTGCAATCACTGTTGTCCACTTAAATTGTTCCACCCAAATTAACTTAGTTTCACAAAACCTACTTTTGTACAATATGAGATTATGTAAAGTGTTTTTAAACTTGTAATTTACTTTAAGATGTTGCTTTTGCACAGAGGACAGTTAGATTTTAGGCACGTTTTTACCCCTTTATTTATGTGTGTATATACATTTTAGAACTCCCTCTCTCCAACCACCAGGTACAGAAAAGCTTGTGATTAGAAATAATCCAAATGTTGATGAATTAGCTTCAGACATTTACTCTTTTACAATATAATGATAAAAAGAACAATGGTGCACTAGTTATCTAAATATCTGCAAATAAGTGCATGCGCAAGATTGTTAAAGTATTTGTATCATATTTCTTCTGTTTCTGCTTTTTTGTTACACCTAAATCTTTCAAACTAAGCAAATTTTAATAATAGATAAATATAACCACATATAACCACAGTAGAGACAAAATGCAGATGACAAGTTTATGTGGTGAGGAAAAAAAAAAGATAAGTGTAAAAAACTATTTGCACCCAAAACCTAATAATTGCATGAGCCACTCTTCATGGCAGCAACTGCCATTAAGGGCTTGTGATCCTGAATGGCAATATGTTTTAATTTTCACCCACTTTTCTTCACAAAACTGCTTTCATTCAGCCAAATTGGAAGATTTGTAAACTTGAACGATGCATTCAGGGTCCTGCAAAAATATCTCAATCAAAATTTAAAATCTAATGTAGTCCAGGTTTACCATTCATTGGCAGCTTTACTGAAGTCATCACACCACCACCAACGTAGTGTTTATGCACCAGGTTGTTCTTTTGCAATGCTGTTAGTTTTATGGTTACGATGGACAGAGATTCACATGTTCCAAAAAGTGACTGATATCACTTTTTGACAACAGCTTTCCAAAAAATAGGGTCAAACACAATTCAGACATGATTCGACAAGGTTATTTTTTCACCTCTTAATTTGCATAATAAATTTGTTCATAATAAATGAAATAATTATAAAAGGCTTTTTGTGTTTTTTCTGGCAATGCTTTCTTACAGAAATGTTCTTACCAAGAGGTTAGCACATTACTACAAAGTAATGCACAGACTTATGCACAGATCAATTTGGAGATTGTTCAGCTGACATAAGTTTGCAAAACCACAATATTGTTTTATGTTTGCAAAACTTCAAAAATGTTCAGACAAAAAAAAAGGCCACTTTCAACATTGCAATAATGTCACATTTTTATTGAGAAGTAAATTTTATGAGATCCACCAACAACACAGTTCCTCCCACAATGCATCAGCGCTTTTGGTGAGTTGATTGGTGCTCACACGATTGTTTTTATTTCTTTGACTACAAACAAGTCAGTCCATCTATCTTCAACACTGATAAAAACAATCGTTATTTTTTTAACATGCTCCATTTTAATTATGTACCAATTACATTTATAAGATTCTTTTTAGATAAATGACATCCATGCTGCAAATCAACATTGAAGTTTGTCAACTACAAACCTCAATGTAGTTGACATTAGATGCAGCTTACGCAAGAGGGAAAAAGCATCTTGTATTCTATTCCCAAGTATCACCAACATAATGTGGTAATCTTAGAAGAGAGTATGTGTAAATTATGTATAAATTAAAATGTAATTTACTTGCCATTTATGACGAAAGATAGAATAACGCATACGTCACTGTGTCTCATTACCTACTGGATTGTAGCAAATGCTAAGCCAACGTTTGCCTTCGTTCTGGTTTTTGCAACGGTCAAAGTTTTCTGGACAGCGCTGCAGTGACCTCTGACACAGATAAGGCCGATTTTGATTGAGAGCAGCTTAAAGTTCAAAACCCAATACTAATACTGTAACAGCACAGCAGACGAAAGCCCTGCGAGAGGCACTGACGGTTTGAGTGTTTGCTAAACACCACGTTAACAGAAGGTCGGTGACCACATCCTCCCGTTTATTCCAGCCACAGTGAATAGGTAGTTTGCATTTGCATTCAGATAACTTCATAGTGTCTCTTCTATGAACAGAGATAACTGCAAAATAACAAATCAAGTATGGAAACAAACAAACAAAAAAAAAAAGACAATGACTTTTGATTTAACATGTAATAAAATAATGCATGAAAAAAAAACCCAGCAATTCAGTAACAGTTAAATTCTTTATAACATTAAACGAAATTCATAAAAGGCCTAAAATCTCTCTTTTGGCAATACCTTGACAATGAGGCCTAACTATTTGCTCAATCCTCTCTGAATCAACCACTGATCTCAGTTATCCAGATAAAAGCATATCTGGATCACATTCCTGGTATTCAAAAGGACACATTTCGAATCTCCAAGAAGCATCTATAAAACAGTCTCCAACATATATTATAGGCAGTAAGTAAATAAAGTCCATACATAATAAAATGTCTAACCTTCCTTTTAAAATATTGCATCAGCTGGGTGTATATGTATGTGCTAATAAAAATGAATACCACCCTTTTGTCATTGCTGTAACCTGCATTATTACTGCAGTTCCTGCTATGCTTCTTTGGCCATTTGAGGTAAAGTTTAACAATCAGGGAATAAGCCTATAAAACTTATGTACATGCATACTAAACCAATAAAAAGAATATTGTAGTTCAGAAACAGACCTTTATAGCCAACACTAAAATAATAAGTAACACAAGATGCTTTTACTTTAACTCCAAACCCTCTTTCACAGCTGCAAACAGTGGACAGTCGGGAAGGAATGTGCTTTGGCTGTCACCAGACACTTTGGTCACTTCTGTGGGTTCTGAATTATAGTCATTAGCTTTGGCTCTACCTGTCCCACATGCCTGCAGAACTCAGTCACCAAGTCAGATAATCCTGAAAATATAAGAAATGTTTGAAACATGCTATACCTGAGGGACAGTTCTGGAATAAAAATCTCTTGGCTTACAGAAATATATCCTCTAGTCTAAACATTAACATCAAATTTTTTGAAAAAGGTAAAGCATGTTTATTATATTTGGTCAGTTTCTATAACTGTTAAATACCTTTAGGGAGGAAAAACAAAAAACATACATATATATCGAACTTGTACCTGCAGCGTAAGAAAATCTCTCATGGCAATACTGGGCAGCTTATGAAAAGATTCATTGTCATAACAAAAATATTAAGATTTCAACAAAGAAGCATAAACAAAATGAAATATAACAGAAGTGAACTAACGAAGAAAGCATGACCTCAACAAGAACAGGGTTTGCTTTAAGGACCCTTTGTAATACTAATATATGTAGTACCATTTTAATTAAAAGCAATCAAAACTACTGGAGGCAGGTTTTCTCAGTTTTTTTTCCATCTTCTTGTTGAACTCCTCTAAAAAGGGACAATGAATTACAGTGTGATTCAGCTGAAAAGGTCTGAAGGCACAGTGTTAGAACAGGTTTTAATTTGATAAACATATAAAATTAGAACAGCTGTGGTCCATTTAGAGTGAAGGAAAGGTTCCTTTTAAAAAAAAAAAAAAAATGCTCATTCAATATTTATGCCACGGTCCTTCCCAAGAAGAAAATGACACAAATGCATTTCAGGAGGAATGCATTTGTTTCCTTATGACCCTTTCTGCATAGAAACTGAGCATTAAGTAGAGAAAAGCAGAAAATGGTGGCTAACACAAACAGACGGGGATGGATGAGGACGCAAAAAAACCAACAAAAACGTATGTCTGCAGCACTGGAGGAGAACAGACACTTCAAACTTCATCTGAAGGAATCTTCTTCAGCTGTTAAAAGATCCTTACTAAGTCCTAATCGGAAGGAGCCAGACTCCACATAAAATTGTCTCTGCTGGTCAGTTCAGGCATAGAACTCCTTGGTGGGCGCTTTGTGATAAGCTGTTGCAGACATTTTGGTGTCTCCCAAATCGTAACTTCCTTCATCCTTCTTCTTCATGCGGTAGGCGAGGAGGAGGAGGAGGGAAATGGCACAAAGGAATCCGACCACTCCACAGGCAATGACAGCTGAGGACAAAAATGATAAAAATTGACTTTATTTGCAGTCTTAAACTGTTACAAAGTTATCTCTAAAAAACAATTTTTGCAGAGCCTTATGTGAATTATAAATCTGACTAATTTATAAAACTTATCCTCACCTGCAAGAACCTCTGTCCTCTCCCACAGGTTCTCAGAGGTGACTTCCAGTGGAGAGTTGAGCTCGTTCCGCCGGCTGTTTCGTCCGCCTTCAGGAAAATTTTCACTTTCAACTTTGATCAAGACTTTGGTGTCCACTAGGATATCTTCATTCACAGGAGGGCTAAAGTCAGTAGTTACATCAACAGGACTGGCTCTGGTACTCAGGTCTTCATCGACAAAGTTGGATATGTAGTCTGGAGTCTGTAGTGATCATAGACATGACACATTTGAAAACGAACCTGACACATTGTCTAGTTTTATTGCTTTTAATTAGTGTTCACATACTGCACAGTGTGGTTATTTACATTTCATCAATGTTCAACAAAAACGAGAAAGCATACAACAAAACCTTTTCAAATTGTAAACAAAATTGCTTCAGCAGACTTTTTTTATGTTTGGTTTCATTTTCCCATTATACCACATTACAAAATACATATCAACAGTACATTAATGAAAAACAAAAAGCAGAGGTACTGTGGATCAGTGACTGAATGTGTGTGACCATATATGTGTGTGTGTGTGTATAGAAGCAAATTATAGCTGATTAAAATAAAACTGAGATTATCATCAATGACTAAAGTAATAACATAACAGGGACATAATAATAATAATAATAATAATAATAATAATAATAATAATAATAATAAACCCTAAAATTCAAATTGAAATGATGTGTGCTTGTTCTACCTCTTCAGTGTCATCTGCTGTAGGTTCTGGATCCTGCCTGCCTGCTGATGTGGTTTGTGGGTCGGAAACGGAGCTCACGGTCGGCTGTGCTGGAAGTGGCAGCGCCTCTTTGTAAAGGATGCTCTCAGTGATGTTCAGGAACCTGAATACTTCGTCTTGATCTGACAGGATACTGAAACCTGTGTCGAAAGTAGATATTAGGTGTAAGACAAAATTTAAATTTAAACTATTGAGAGAAAGAGTCAGCAAGACTTTCAGGGTGTTGACAGAAAGGCTTCTGGTGCAGAGAGGTCCAAAACTGCTTTTGGACCTTGCTGTTTTAGTAAAGCCAGCAGTGCTAACCTAAGGTGATGTGGACAGCTTAAAATGTCATCAAAAATCAGAATCTGCTTAACTACATTAAATGACTTCATTTGATGTACAATAAAAAAAAAAGTTATATTGCAATAAAATGCTAATCCTAAATATTTCATATTACAGTATTGGAGTAATCTTATGTTGAACTGGGGATTGGTATTTATCGTACTATTTATCATAAAAAAATTCCAGTCGTGACAAAAATTATTTATTGTGACAGCAATAATGTCCAATTAATGATGTCTGAAAACCCCAAAGTCTAGCAGTAATGTTAGTTTTACAAGAAACCACCAATGAATATTAATTAATTCAAAAGTATTATTACAGTAAATGCAGATACTCTGTACAGTTGAGTGATTAAAACATAGATAAAAATCACACTTATTTATATAACCGGTGCCCTGAAGAAGTCTATACTTTAGTGTAGCATGTTTTTTTTAATAGCAGTATTTGCATTTGCGGAGCTTTGACTGCAGTGGGTGAAGTCACAGGCATGTTTGTAATTCTCTAAAAAGGATTGCAAATAAATTGGAAATATTTTTTTATTGTCACTTTCCTCATTATCACAAAAAATTAAACAAAATATTATGATAAAATTTAAGTTTGTATCACCCTTCTCTCTGCTATATATATATATATATATATATAAATAAATAAATTTACAGTATATATCTATATACTGTAATTTTAAATTTTGCAATGAAATAAAACCACCAAAATAAGCTTACAAAAGCAAAGCCACTCTTACCATGGTCTCCAGACCCTGACCCAGAGCCAGATCCATCATCTTCACCGTCTTCATCATCTATGGGGACGTCACCTGATCCTGGTTCCTCTATGTAAAGGTCATCTACTTGGGAAGTAGTTGAATGGGACAGGACAAGGAGCTGGAAGACAGAAGAAAAACAGTACAGTAATTTAAGGGGGGACATACAAAGAAAGACAAAAAAGGAAACGAGAGACACTGATGCACATAAATTCACAGTTTCAGAAATCCACCCACTAATTGAAACCATGTGAAAACCTCTGCAGATCTAGAGTAAGACAATACCTCTCGTAACCAATGATGTATGGAGGCCAAATATGCTGAAAGTGTGCACTGCTGTCTGTGAGAGAAACCACAGTGTGAGCTGCAGCCATTCTATTGTATGAATAGTTGGCCTAAGCTGGATTTATGCTCATTTCATGTGTCATGATTGTAATTTGTGATACTCCCCAGAGCCAGTCAGCTGAGACCAAAGTGTTTTTGAGAGGAGTGGGAGTGAGAGAGAAAGAGATAGAGCAGCTTCAAAGACAACAGACAAAACAGACAAAGTGCATACACACGTTAAAAAGGTTACTGCCGTTGCTCTGGATACCCTCCTAGCAACCCAGCGCTACACAAATGTGACGTGCTGAAAACCATTGAGAAACTGCATGCAAAGCCGAGTCAGTGAAGAGCTGATGCAACGAACACGCCAGACAGGCAAAATGGAAAACAAGAGAAGCCTGATAACGACTGAAATTTTTTTTTTTTTTAAAAAGTGAAGGAGAGAGGGGAATCACACAGTTGGTGTTAAGACAGAAGGACACACACAGACATGGATGAATATGGTCCTTTGAGACTTCAGCTATGTCTGGTATGTATACTATGCTTCCACTAACACAGGTGCTGAGAGAGTTAGAGAGAAGAAAGCCTGGAGAAAGGAAAGGGAGAGAGCGGAAGAAGAGAGACAGAAAAAGTTATTTGTCTGACAAAACAGGTGCTAAAGACAACAAAAGGTGCGAGATAAGGTGACTGATTCAACGACTACTGTTAATGACTCAAAGTTAGCATTTCAAAGAGATCATCAGCATCAGCTTTAGGGAGAAAACCGAACACGCGGTTTAAAAACTCACTGCAACAGTAAATTGTTATCATATGCTCTTGCTTAAGGTGTTCAATGGACCAAGCTTGCAAAACAATGAACTCCTGTTTCTACCTCTATTAGCTGTGGCTCAGATCTCTTACAGACAAATGATTCATTTGAGGTAAAACTAAAGCACACCAAATATGCTCACACTGTGGCAACAGAGAACATTTCCACCCGTTTCAAAAGGCAGCAGAATAGGCTAATGCACAACATGGCTAAGCAACAGACGAGGCTTCTGTTTTTAGCCAACAATTACAAATCCAGATGATGAAAATTTATGAGCAGACATAAAGGACTGAACGTTTATCTTATTCCAACAGATCCTGCCAACAATTAGACCAAATGGCTTTAAATTCAGGGTCTGTGCAGATGAAGATAGATAGTTATCTTTAAACTGTTTGAGATTCACCTCCAAGCTCCAATTGAGGCCAGACATCAGTTGTTTAAACTGTGTCTGTTGCTAAGCAAAAAGAGCAGGTCACGCCCACCTCCACAATGGCCTCCACACAGCCCTTGGGATTTTTCCACATTTACTCACAGGACAACTTCAAAGTGTCTTGTTGAGATCTGAAGTAATAGATAAACAAGAAGTGGTGCAGAAAGGTGAAATGAAAGAAATATAATTTGCTTTTAAATTTTTTTTTTCCCAAACAAAAATCTGAAAAGCGTGCATTTGTACTCCACCCTACTCGGTCACTCCTTTATAGAACCAATTACAGCTGCAAGCCTTTTAACATATGTCTCCACAACAAAACGCAGTTGTTCCCCTTTTTTCTAGTGTAAATTCATTCAGGCTCACACTGATGGGATATAGAGGTTGTAACAAACAGCAAGTTTCCAAATCTTTCCACAGCCAACCAAATGCATTCCAGTCTAGAATTTACTGGGCCATAATAACACATTAATTGCTTTACATCAAAACCATTTAATCATAAATCTAGCTGTAGGGCCACTCTTCTGCTAGAGGGTGGATCCCCACTCCTTTTTCAGCCTTTTAACACAATTTTTCCCCCAGAATTTTTTTCTGAAAAGCATGCCCACCCCATGATGCTGCCACCACTATGCGTAACATTGAAGTTTGGGTTGCATTGTGACAAAAAAGTTGATTAAGTTCTTAGATTATTAAGAATATGTCAGGACACACAGAATGTGTCCTGTGTGTGTCAGGACACATTCTTAATATCAGTGACTTTACTGCATCGATGAAAAGGTCTAATAAGAGTGCAATAAGTTTGAATTTAATTTAGGCTTTAGTGAATTAGCAGCTAAAGTTGGGGACTTCATGATTCATCATCATCA
Source organism: Brachyrhaphis roseni (assembly GCA_903066815.1). Classification (NCBI taxonomy): domain Eukaryota; kingdom Metazoa; phylum Chordata; class Actinopteri; order Cyprinodontiformes; family Poeciliidae; genus Brachyrhaphis; species Brachyrhaphis roseni. The sequence continues at coordinate 31,391 of CAEFZY010027212.1, forward strand.
AAAGACAAAAAAGGAAGATAATAGTAGGTTAGTTGCAACTGATATAGCTATCACAATATTAAAACATTGTAATTGAATGCTTTTAAATAATAAGACTAACTCAAGATAATTATATGTTTTGGTGGATAAGTCAGGCTAAACTTTTATTCAAGTAATTTTCTGTTGAACTATTACTTTGATTAATGGACATAAACAACATATTTTCTGTTAAGGTAAATAATTCAATACATCTAATTGATAAATGTAACATTTATAAGTTGTTCTGAAGAGAATCATAAGTATCCACACTTGAAATCAGCAGAGCAGACCCCATGATTGCAGTAAAAGAAAAGATAAAAATTATGTATGAAAATTTGTTAAAAGCCAAAATGTAACAAACGTGTCAATACTCTGTGCTTTCCTCGCTAGAGATAGGTTGTGTGTGTCTGGTAGATGTGACACAAAGGTCAAACATCTGGAAAACACACATATGCAACGTACATAGCGTATACACTGGTGTGGTTTCCTAAAGCTTTATCAAACTGAAGACAGTTTACTGGAAACAGCTGGAGCGGGGCAGTACAGCTATTTAAACATTCAGTGGGGGTGAGTGTGTTAGAAGAATGCGTTATAAAATTTAGCAACCCCCTCCTATCGTGTGTTTCTGGGGATGACATGTAAATATTTCTCCTGGGAGATGGGAGCCAGTGAGTAGAGACAAGAGAGAGATTGTGTAACAGGCCAAAGCACACAGAGAGCCTGTCATCGTCATCGAGATACCTGCTTTACACAATGCTGTGTAAAGAGGGTGCATGTTTGATTAAGGCAACAAAGAACAGAATGTCTGACCACCTCAACATCAAGCCTGTGTCTTTTTAACAGCCTCAAAGGTGTCAGAAATAAACAAATCTGAGCATTTTGTTGTAGCTCAGCAGGCCTTCATGATCTTTAAACTTTAGAGTGTAGTTTCCAGACATCTAAATGCGACATTGGAAATAACAACAGAATAGAAACTGTGATGCAAAGGCCCTAGTCCACACAGTGAGAAAATCATTAGAATGTTTTAGCTACGGGAAGAAAGGAGGAAGAGGGATCCTCAAAAATAACTAAAAACAGCCTGGCTTGGTTTATTGGGTCGGACCTGAAGTGGTTGTCTTATCTCTGTTCAACAATGCCGTGACTCAAGCTGTTAAAACCTGAAACTGCAGCTACCCAGCACATCGCCACAAGTAATACCAGCCTACTTTTATTTACATTTCATTATATCTCATTTCACAGCCACATGTGCGTTTTGGGAGCAGGCTTTTAAAGCGCCATAAAAAGACTCATTAAAACCAGTGTGACAATGTGTCACTGTCTTCCTCCTTCCTTGTGTGGTTCGGCAGAAAACTACGTGTGCTCCACGCAGTAACGTGCCTGCCTGGACAAGCCCAGAGGGACTCACTGTGAGTCATCCATCCAGAAAATGACACAACTACCGGCCCACATGCTGGCATGGACCAAATGCCCGCTTCGCCGTTCCGCTTTCATAGGAAAGCAGCGTTACTGGCTGATGAAGCACTCACTCCTTAGCCAACTCAACCACATAAGGAGAAGGATAGTTTGGAGATATATATATATGTATATGTATGTGATGCAACCCATCACACCCAGCAATTTAGGCCTGGAGCCTGTATTAGAGACATGAAGTAAGGAAGAATCTGAGCAGAATGGTGAAATAAGTATCAGCCACCATTCTGGGAAGATAATGTTTCTGTTGCCTCTGAGAAAAAAGAAATACAATTAGAAATGCTTTTTTGGGTGGGGGGATACAAGACTTTCATTTTCTTTTAGGCCTGATTTTCAATGGGTTTTGGTTTCCCAAGAACTGCAACAAATGATAGAGAAAAGAAATTCTTTAATGGAGGTAGGAAGTTAATCCCCCATTTATGCGTCAATGCATTGACGCATAAATGGGGGACTCCGACACCCACTTGATTCTAATGAAACTAAAATGCATCAACGGTCAACACGTTCACCTGGTTCCAGGTGATTTGGTTTTTCACCTGGAACCAGCAATAAACAAAAAAATACAGGAGCTTTTTAAATTATTATTTTGGCTTTAAAATAAATAAGAATATAGATAAAAATTTTAAATTTTTGGTCTGATTCTCTTTTGAATTCTTCTACAAAAAAAATCACTGATGAAGAAAAACTGAAAGTTTGTTCATTTTCTGACCTAAATTTTCCAAGCAAAACATATGCTTAAACTAGTCCCTCCATGATGTTGCAGGGTTTTTTTTTTAATGTGATTCTTGCAATCTAAAATTACAGATTCTGTGGCACCTTTTTCAAAAGTTTGTGGTCAAATTTGCAAATTTCTTAAGGCTTTATTTATGCCATGACATAGTCTTACAAAAACCTAACATTGCTTTTCCCTTCTGTCTTTCTTATCAAGTTAAATAAATTTGTGACATCACTGGTCATATAGGGTAGAGGTGTATATAGACATACACTTATGTATATGATATGTTTTTTGTGATCTTTATTTAAAGATTTGTTCTGTAATGAAACAAAGTAGCAGGACAGCACCTTTTTAATGTACCGTAATTTCCGGACTATAAGCCGCGACTTTTGTCTCACGCATTCAGCCCTGCGGCTTATACAATGATGCGGCTTATTTATGCATTTTTTTCTAACGGCCACCAGGGGCGCTCAAGCAGAAAAGGTAAGAGTGAGACAGGTGGAATATATGTGCAGAGGAAGACGCAAGTTTAATGTAACTTAACACGTCTACTTGCTCAGGAGGAAGATGAAGACGGCTCTCTGTGACTTTTATCGGTATGTTTTTTTAACCAGCCCTGTTAGTGCTGTGTTACTACCGTATTGCTGCTGTGTTACTGCC